>JBAIZL010000006.1:43084836-43344836 GCA_036971475.1 Prosapia bicincta | reverse complement strand
TCATGCACCTCAAACAATCCTACAAGCGGGGCAAGTCCGATAATTCTCATACTCTTATCTCTATTGCTACCGTAGAGTGAAACTGATATACCTTACTTATACTTTGATATTCGACACATGCACAGGAATTCCACTTATACCATGTCAGCCATGTTCCTCTTCCAATCCTACAAGCGGGGCAAAACCGATATTCTCATACTCTTATCTCTATGGCTACCGTAGAATGAAACAGATAGAACTTACTTATACTTTGATAGAGGACACTTGCACAGGGATTCCACTTATACCACGTCAGTCATGCTCCTCAACCAATCCCACAAGCAAGGCAAGTCAGATAATTCTCATACTCTTATCTCTATGGCTACCGTAGAGTGAAAATGATAGACCTTTCTTATACTTTGATAGAGGACACATGCATCGGAATTCCACTTATACCATGTCAGTCATGCTCCTCAAAAAATCCTACAAGCGAGGCAAGTCCTATAATTCTCATACTCTTACATCTATGGCTACCGTAGAGTGAAACTGATATGCCTTACTTATACTTTGATAGTCGACAAATGCACAGGGATTCCACTTATACCACGTCAGTCATGCACCTCAAACAATCCTACAAGCGGGGCAAGTCCGATAATTCTAATACTCTTATCTCTATTGCTACCGTAGAGTGAAACTGATAGACCTTTCTTATACTTTGATAGTCGACAAATGCACAGGGATTCCACTTATACCACGTCAGTCATGCACCTCAAACAATCCTACAAGCGGGGCAAGTCCGATAATTCTCATACTCTTACCTCTATGGCTACCGTAGAGTGAAACTGATATGCCTTACTTATACTTTGATAGTCGACAAATGCACAGGGATTCCACTTATACCACGTCAGTCATGCACCTCAAACAATCCTACAAGCGGGGCAAGTCCGATAATTCTAATACTCTTATCTCTATTGCTACCGTAGAGTGAAACTGATAGACCTTTCTTATACTTTGATAGAGGACACATGCATCGGAATTCCACTTATACCATGTCAGTCATGCTCCTCAAAAAATCCTACAAGCGAGGCAAGTCCTATAATTCTCATACTCTTACATCTATGGCTACCGTAGAGTGAAACTGATATACCTTACTTATACTTTGATAGAGGACACTGCACAGGGATTCCACTTATACCACGTCAGTCATGCACCTCAACCAATCCTTCAAGCGAAGCAAGTCCGATAATTCTCATACTCTTATCTCTATGGCTACCGTAGAGTAAAACCATATACCGTTCTTATTCTTTGGTAGGGGACACATGCACATCGGAATTCCACTTATACCACGTCAGCTTAGTTCCTCTTCCAATCCTTCAAGCTGGATAAGTCCGATATTCTCATACACTTATCTCTATGGCAACCGTGTAGGGAAAATGATAGACTTTTCTTGTACTTCGATAGAAGACTCATGCACAGGGATTCCACTTATACCACGTCAGCATGTTCCTCTTCTAATCCTACAAGCGAGGCATGTCCGATAATTCTCATACTCTTACCTCTATGGTTACCGTAGAGTGAAACTTATAGACCTTCTTATACTTTGATAGAAGACACATGCATCGGAATTCCACTTATACCATGTCAGCCATGTTCCTCTTCCAATCCTACAAGCGGGGCAAGTCCGATATTCTCATACTCTTATCTCTATGGCTACCGTAGAGTGAAACTGATAGACTTTCTTGTACTTTGATAGAGGACACATGCATCGGAATTCCACTTATACCATGTAAGCCATGTTCCTCTTCTAATCCTACAAGCTGGGTAAGTCCGATATTTTCATACTCTTATCTCTATGGCAACCGTGTAGGGAAAATTATAGACCTTTCTTATACTTTGATAGAGGACACATGCACATTGATGCCACTTATACCACTTCAGTCATGCTCCTCAACCAATCCTACAAGCGAGGCAAGTCCGATAATTCTCATACTCTTTTCTCTATGTCTACCGCACAGTGAAACTGATACACCTTTCTTTTACTTTGATAGAGGACTCATGCACAGGGATTCCACTTATACCATGTCAGTATGTTCCTCTTCTAATCCTACAAGCGAGGCATGTCCGATAATTCTCATACTCTTATCTCTATGGCTACCGTAGAGTGAAACTGATAGACCTTTCTTATTCTTTGATGGAGGACTCATGCACAGGGATTCCACTTATACCATGTCAGCATGCACCTCAACCAATCCTTCAAACGAAGCAAGTCCGATAATTCTCATACTCTTATCTCTATGGCTACCGTAGAGTGAAACTGATAGACCTTACTTATACTTTGTTAGTGGACACATGCACAGGGATTCCACTTATACCACGTCAGCATGCACCTCAACCAATCCTTCAAACGAAGCAAGTCCGATAATTCTCATACTCTTATCTCTATGGCTACCGTAGAGTGAAACTGATAGACCTTTCTTATACTTTGATAGAGGACACATTCATCGGAATTCCACTTATACCATGTCAGCAATGTTCCTCTTCCAATCATACAAGCGGTGCAAGTCCGATATTCTCATACTCTTACCTCCATGGCTACCGTAGAGTGAAACTGATATACCTTTCTTATACTTTGATAGAGGACAAATGCCAGGGATGCCACTTATACCACGTCAGTCATTTTTTTTTTTTTTTTTTTTATAACTTGGGAGCGGGTTTGAATTGCCCGAAGCACTGCTACCTTCAGGTATATTGTACTTACCTCCCTGATCTAGTCAAATAACTCCTTCCCTCTTACCAGGTTTGGGAGTCTCCTGAGTAGAGTTTTACCTTCAGCATCCACCGAAGCCGTTCCATCACCAAAGAGGGTGAAGCGCCTCTCAGCAAGTACTTCACATCTGTAAATAATGTGTGTGGCAGTCTCGAGTCCCTGCCCGCAATTTCTGCACACTGGTTCATCCTTGTAGATACCCATTTTGTGCAAATGTTTCCTTAGTCCACAGTGTCCCGTGAGTAGACCTGTGGCTATCCTTAATTCCTGCCTAAACGTCAGTCATGCTCCTCAACCAATCCTACAAGCGAGGCAAGTCCTATAATTCTCATACTCTTATCTATATGGCTACCGTAGAGTGAAACTGATAGATCTTACTTATACTTTGTTAGTGGACACATGCACAGGGATTCCACTTATACCACTTCAGTCATGCACCTCAACCAGTCCTTCAAGCGAAACAAGTCCGATAATTCTCATACTCTTATCTCTATGGCTACCGTAGAGTGAAACTGATAGACCTTACTTATACTTTGTTAGTGGACACATGCACAAGGATTCCACTTATACCACTTCAGTCATGCTCCTCAACCAGTCCTTCAAACGAAGCAAGTCCGATAATTCTCATACTCTTATCTCTATGACTACCGTAGGGTGAAACTGATAGACCTTACTTATACTTTGTTAGTGGACACATGCACAGGGATTCCACTTATACCACTTCAGTCATGCTCCTCAACCAGTCCTTCAAACGAAGCAAGTCCGATAATTCTCATACTCTTATCTCTATGGCTACCGTGTAGGGAAACTGATAGACCTTACTTATACTTTGTTAGTGGACACATGCACAGGGATTCCACTTATACCACTTCAGTCATGCACCTCAACCAGTCCTTCAAACGAAACAAGTCCGATAATTCTCATACTCTTATCTCTATGGCTACCGTAGGGTGAAACTGATAGACCTTTCTTATACTTTGTTAGTGGACACATGCACAAGGATTCCACTTATACCTTGTCAGTCATGCACCTCAACCAATCCTTCAAACGAAACAAGTCCGATAATTCTCATACTCTTATCTCTATGGCTACCGTAGAGTGAAACTGATAGACCTTTCTTATACTTTGTTAGTGGACACATGCACAAGGATTCCACTTATACCTTGTCAGTCATGCACCTCAACCAATCCTTCAAACGAAACAAGTCCGATAATTCTCATACTCTTATCTCTATGGCTACCGTAGGGTGAAACTGATAGACCTTTCTTATACTTTGTTAGTGGACACATGCACAAGGATTCCACTTATACCTTGTCAGTCATGCACCTCAACCAATCCTTCAAACGAAACAAGTCCGATAATTCTCATACTCTTATCTCTATGGCTACCGTAGAGTGAAACTGATAGACCTTACTTATACTTTGTTAGTGGACACATGCACAGGGATTCCACTTATACCACGTCAGTAATGCACCTCAACCAATCCTTAAACGAAGCAAGTCCGATAATTCTCATACTCTTACCTCCATGCCTACCGTGTAGGGAAACTGGTGGACCGTTCTTATACTTTGATAGAGGACACATGCATCGGAATTCCACTTATACCACGTCAGCATGTTCCTCTTCGAATCCTACAAGCGGGGCAAGTCCGATATTCTCATACTCTTATCTCTATGGCTACCGTAGAGTGAAACTGATAGACCTTTCTTATACTTTGATAGAAGACACATGCATCGGAATTCCACTTATACCATGTAAGCCATGTTCCTCTTCTAATCCTACAAGCTGGGTAAGTCCGATATTTTCATACTCGTATCTTTATGGCAACCGTGTAGGGAAAATTATAGACCTTTCTTATACTAAGATAGAGGACACATGCACATTGATGCCACTTATACCACTTCAGTCATGCTCCTCAACCAATCCTACAAGCGAGGCAAGTCCGATAATTCTCATACTCTGTTCTCTATGTCTACCTTACAGTGAAACTGGTGGACCTTTCTTATAATTTGATAGAGGACACATGCATCGGAATTCCACTTATACCACGTCAGCATGTTCCTCTTCCAATCATACAAGCGGGGCAAGTCCGATATTCTCATACTCTTACCTCTATGGCTACCGTAGAGTGAAACTGATATACCTTTCTTATACTTTGATAGAGGACAAATGCCAGAGATGCCACTTATACCACGTCAGTCATGCTCCTCAACCAATCCTACAAGCGAGGCAAGTCCGATAATTCTCATATTCTTATCTCTATGGCTACCGTAGAGTGAAACAGATAGACCTTTCTTATACTTTGATAGAGGACACATGCATCGGAATTCCACTTATACCATGTAAGTCATGTTCCTCTTCCAATCCTACAAGCTGGGTAAATCCGATATTCTCATACTCTTATCTCTATGGCAACCGTGTAGGGAAAATTATAGACCTTTTTTATACTTTGATAGAGGACACATGCACAGGGATTTCACTTATACCACGTCAGCATGTTCCTCTACTAATCCTACAAGCGAGGCAAGTCCGATATTCTCATACTCTTATCTCTATGGCTACCGTAGAGTGAAACTGATAGACCTTTCTTATACTTTGATAGAGGACACATGCATCGGATTTCCACTTATACCATGTTAGCCATGTTCCTCTTCTAATCCTACAAACGGGGCAAGTCCGATATTCTCATATTCTTACCTCCATGGCTACCGTGTAGGGAAACTGGTGGACCTTTCTTATACTTTGATAGAGGACACATGCATCGGAATTCCACTTATAACACGTCAGCATGTTCCTCTTCGAATCCTACAAGCGGGGCAAGTCCGATATTCTCATACTCTTATATCTATGGCTACCGTGTAGGGAAACTGATAGACCTTTCTTATACTTTGATAGAGGACACATGCATCGGAATTCCACTTATACCACGTCAGCATGTTCCTCTTCGAATCCTACAAGCGGGGCAAGTCCGATATTCTCATACTCTTACCTCCATGGCTACCGTGTAGGGAAACTGGTGGACCTTTCTTATACTTTGATAGAGGACACATGCATCGGAATTCCACTTATAACACGTCAGCATGTTCCTCTTCGAATCCTACAAGCGGGTCAAGTCCGATATTCTCATACTCTTATATCTATGGCTACCGTGTAGGGAAACTGATAGACCTTTCTTATACTTTGATAGAGGACAAATGCACAGGGATTCTACTTATACCATGTCAGCCATGTTCCGCTACCAATTATACAAGCGGGGCAAGTCCGATATTCTCATACTCTTACCTCTATGGCTACTGTAGAGTGAAACTGATAGACCTTTCTTATACTTTGATAAAGGACACATGCATCGGAATTCCACTTATACCACGTCAGCATGATCCCCTTCTAATCCTACAAGCGAGGTATGTCCGATAATTCTCATACTCTTATCTCTATGGCTACCGTAGCGTGAAACTGATAGACCTTTCTTATTCTTTGATGGAGGACTCATGCACAGGGATTCCACTTATACCACTTCAGCATGTTCCTCTTCTAATCCTACAAGCGAGGTATGTCCGATAATTCTCATACTCTTATCTCTATGGCTACCGTAGCGTGAAACTGATAGACCTTTCTTATACTTTGATGGAGGACTCATGCACAGGGATTCCACTTATACCACTTCAGCATGTTCCTCTTCTAATCCTACAAGCGAGGTATGTCCGATAATTCTCATACTCTTATCTCTATGGCTACCGTAGCGTGAAACTGATAGACCTTTCTTATTCTTTGATGGAGGACTCATGCACAGGGATTCCACTTATACCATGTCAGCATGCACCTCAACCAATCCTTCAAACGAAGCAAGTCCGATAATTCTCATACTCTTATCTCTATGGCTACCGTAGAGTGAAACTGATAGACCTTACTTATACTTTGTTAGTGGACACATGCACAGGGATTCCACTTATACCACGTCAGCATGCACCTCAACCAATCCTTCAAACGAAGCAAGTCCGATAATTCTCATACTCTTATCTCTATGGCTACCGTAGAGTGAAACTGATAGACCTTTCTTATACTTTGATAGAGGACACATTCATCGGAATTCCACTTATACCATGTCAGCAATGTTCCTCTTCCAATCATACAAGCGGTGCAAGTCCGATATTCTCATACTCTTACCTCCATGGCTACCGTAGAGTGAAACTGATATACCTTTCTTATACTTTGATAGAGGACAAATGCCAGGGATGCCACTTATACCACGTCAGTCATTTTTTTTTTTTTTTTTTTTATAACTTGGGAGCGGGTTTGAATTGCCCGAAGCACTGCTACCTTCAGGTATATTGTACTTACCTCCCTGATCTAGTCAAATAACTCCTTCCCTCTTACCAGGTTTGGGAGTCTCCTGAGTAGAGTTTTACCTTCAGCATCCACCGAAGCCGTTCCATCACCAAAGAGGGTGAAGCGCCTCTCAGCAAGTACTTCACATCTGTAAATAATGTGTGTGGCAGTCTCGAGTCCCTGCCCGCAATTTCTGCACACTGGTTCATCCTTGTAGATACCCATTTTGTGCAAATGTTTCCTTAGTCCACAGTGTCCCGTGAGTAGACCTGTGGCTATCCTTAATTCCTGCCTAAACGTCAGTCATGCTCCTCAACCAATCCTACAAGCGAGGCAAGTCCTATAATTCTCATACTCTTATCTATATGGCTACCGTAGAGTGAAACTGATAGATCTTACTTATACTTTGTTAGTGGACACATGCACAGGGATTCCACTTATACCACTTCAGTCATGCACCTCAACCAGTCCTTCAAGCGAAACAAGTCCGATAATTCTCATACTCTTATCTCTATGGCTACCGTAGAGTGAAACTGATAGACCTTACTTATACTTTGTTAGTGGACACATGCACAAGGATTCCACTTATACCACTTCAGTCATGCTCCTCAACCAGTCCTTCAAACGAAGCAAGTCCGATAATTCTCATACTCTTATCTCTATGACTACCGTAGGGTGAAACTGATAGACCTTACTTATACTTTGTTAGTGGACACATGCACAGGGATTCCACTTATACCACTTCAGTCATGCTCCTCAACCAGTCCTTCAAACGAAGCAAGTCCGATAATTCTCATACTCTTATCTCTATGGCTACCGTGTAGGGAAACTGATAGACCTTACTTATACTTTGTTAGTGGACACATGCACAGGGATTCCACTTATACCACTTCAGTCATGCACCTCAACCAGTCCTTCAAACGAAACAAGTCCGATAATTCTCATACTCTTATCTCTATGGCTACCGTAGGGTGAAACTGATAGACCTTTCTTATACTTTGTTAGTGGACACATGCACAAGGATTCCACTTATACCTTGTCAGTCATGCACCTCAACCAATCCTTCAAACGAAACAAGTCCGATAATTCTCATACTCTTATCTCTATGGCTACCGTAGAGTGAAACTGATAGACCTTTCTTATACTTTGTTAGTGGACACATGCACAAGGATTCCACTTATACCTTGTCAGTCATGCACCTCAACCAATCCTTCAAACGAAACAAGTCCGATAATTCTCATACTCTTATCTCTATGGCTACCGTAGGGTGAAACTGATAGACCTTTCTTATACTTTGTTAGTGGACACATGCACAAGGATTCCACTTATACCTTGTCAGTCATGCACCTCAACCAATCCTTCAAACGAAACAAGTCCGATAATTCTCATACTCTTATCTCTATGGCTACCGTAGAGTGAAACTGATAGACCTTACTTATACTTTGTTAGTGGACACATGCACAGGGATTCCACTTATACCACGTCAGTAATGCACCTCAACCAATCCTTAAACGAAGCAAGTCCGATAATTCTCATACTCTTACCTCCATGCCTACCGTGTAGGGAAACTGGTGGACCGTTCTTATACTTTGATAGAGGACACATGCATCGGAATTCCACTTATACCACGTCAGCATGTTCCTCTTCGAATCCTACAAGCGGGGCAAGTCCGATATTCTCATACTCTTATCTCTATGGCTACCGTAGAGTGAAACTGATAGACCTTTCTTATACTTTGATAGAAGACACATGCATCGGAATTCCACTTATACCATGTAAGCCATGTTCCTCTTCTAATCCTACAAGCTGGGTAAGTCCGATATTTTCATACTCGTATCTTTATGGCAACCGTGTAGGGAAAATTATAGACCTTTCTTATACTAAGATAGAGGACACATGCACATTGATGCCACTTATACCACTTCAGTCATGCTCCTCAACCAATCCTACAAGCGAGGCAAGTCCGATAATTCTCATACTCTGTTCTCTATGTCTACCTTACAGTGAAACTGGTGGACCTTTCTTATAATTTGATAGAGGACACATGCATCGGAATTCCACTTATACCACGTCAGCATGTTCCTCTTCCAATCATACAAGCGGGGCAAGTCCGATATTCTCATACTCTTACCTCTATGGCTACCGTAGAGTGAAACTGATATACCTTTCTTATACTTTGATAGAGGACAAATGCCAGAGATGCCACTTATACCACGTCAGTCATGCTCCTCAACCAATCCTACAAGCGAGGCAAGTCCGATAATTCTCATATTCTTATCTCTATGGCTACCGTAGAGTGAAACAGATAGACCTTTCTTATACTTTGATAGAGGACACATGCATCGGAATTCCACTTATACCATGTAAGTCATGTTCCTCTTCCAATCCTACAAGCTGGGTAAATCCGATATTCTCATACTCTTATCTCTATGGCAACCGTGTAGGGAAAATTATAGACCTTTTTTATACTTTGATAGAGGACACATGCACAGGGATTTCACTTATACCACGTCAGCATGTTCCTCTACTAATCCTACAAGCGAGGCAAGTCCGATATTCTCATACTCTTATCTCTATGGCTACCGTAGAGTGAAACTGATAGACCTTTCTTATACTTTGATAGAGGACACATGCATCGGATTTCCACTTATACCATGTTAGCCATGTTCCTCTTCTAATCCTACAAACGGGGCAAGTCCGATATTCTCATATTCTTACCTCCATGGCTACCGTGTAGGGAAACTGGTGGACCTTTCTTATACTTTGATAGAGGACACATGCATCGGAATTCCACTTATAACACGTCAGCATGTTCCTCTTCGAATCCTACAAGCGGGGCAAGTCCGATATTCTCATACTCTTATATCTATGGCTACCGTGTAGGGAAACTGATAGACCTTTCTTATACTTTGATAGAGGTCACATGCATCGGAATTCCACTTATACCACGTCAGCATGTTCCTCTTCGAATCCTACAAGCGGGGCAAGTCCGATATTCTCATACTCTTACCTCCATGGCTACCGTGTAGGGAAACTGGTGGACCTTTCTTATACTTTGATAGAGGACACATGCATCGGAATTCCACTTATAACACGTCAGCATGTTCCTCTTCGAATCCTACAAGCGGGTCAAGTCCGATATTCTCATACTCTTATATCTATGGCTACCGTGTAGGGAAACTGATAGACCTTTCTTATACTTTGATAGAGGACAAATGCACAGGGATTCTACTTATACCATGTCAGCCATGTTCCGCTACCAATTATACAAGCGGGGCAAGTCCGATATTCTCATACTCTTACCTCTATGGCTACTGTAGAGTGAAACTGATAGACCTTTCTTATACTTTGATAAAGGACACATGCATCGGAATTCCACTTATACCACGTCAGCATGATCCCCTTCTAATCCTACAAGCGAGGTATGTCCGATAATTCTCATACTCTTATCTCTATGGCTACCGTAGCGTGAAACTGATAGACCTTTCTTATTCTTTGATGGAGGACTCATGCACAGGGATTCCACTTATACCACTTCAGCATGTTCCTCTTCTAATCCTACAAGCGAGGTATGTCCGATAATTCTCATACTCTTATCTCTATGGCTACCGTAGCGTGAAACTGATAGACCTTTCTTATACTTTGATGGAGGACTCATGCACAGGGATTCCACTTATACCACTTCAGCATGTTCCTCTTCTAATCCTACAAGCGAGGTATGTCCGATAATTCTCATACTCTTATCTCTATGGCTACCGTAGCGTGAAACTGATAGACCTTTCTTATTCTTTGATGGAGGACTCATGCACAGGGATTCCACTTATACCACTTCAGCATGTTCCTCTTCTAATCCTACAAGCGAGGTATGTCCGATAATTCTCATAATCTTATCTCTATGGCTACCGTAGCGTGAAACTGATAGACCTTTCTTATTCTTTGATGGAGGACTCATGCACAGGGATTCCACTTATACCACTTCAGCATGTTTCTCTTCTAATCCTACAAGCGAGGTATGTCCGATAATTCTCATAATCTTATCTCTATGGCTACCGTAGAGTGAAACTGATAGACCTTTCTTATTCTTTGATGGAGGACTCATGCACAGGGATTCCACTTATACCACGTCAGCATGTTTCTCTTCTAATCCTACAAGCGAGGCATGTCCGATAATTCTCATACTCTTATCTCTATGGCTACCATAGAGTGAAACTGATATACCGTTCTTATTTTTTGATAGAGGACACATGCACCGGGGTTCGACATATACTACGTCAGTCATGCTCCTCGACCAATCCTTCAAGCGAAGCAAGTCCGTATGAGAAATATCGTACTTGCCTGCTTGTAGGATTGGAAGAGGAACATGGCTGACATGGTATAAGTGGAATTCCGATGCATGTGTCCTTTATGAAAGTATAAGAAAGGTTTATCAGTTTCACTTTACGGTAGCCATAGAGGTAAGAGTATGAAAATATCGGACTTTCCCCGCTTGTAGGATTGGTAGAGGAACATGGTTGACATGGTATAAGTGGAATTCCGATGCATGTGTCCTCTATCAAAGTATAAGAAAGGTCTATCAGTTTCCCTACACGGTAGCCATAGAGATAAGAGTATGAGAATATCGGACTTGCCCCGCTTGTAGGATTGGTAGAGGAACATGGTTGACATGGTATAAGTGGAATTCCGATGCATGTGTCCTCTATCAAAGTATAAGAAAGGTCTATCAGTTTCCCTACACGGTAGCCATAGAGATAAGAGTATGAGAATATCGGTTTTGCCTCGCTTGTAGGATTGGTAGAGGAACATGGCTGACATGGTATAAGTGGAATTCCGATGCATGTGTCCTTTATCAAAGTATAAGAAAGGTCTATCAGTTTCACTCTACGTTAGCCATAGAGGTAAGAGTATGAGAATTATCATACCTGCCTCGCTTGTAGGATTAGAAGAGAAACATGACTGACGAGGTATAAGTAACATCCCTGTGTATTAGTCGGTTATCAAAGTATAAGAAAGGTCTATCAGTTTCACTCTATGTTAATTGTTAACTCTGGACTTCCCACAGCTTCATTAAAAAAAACAGAAATTGAAAAAAAATCTGTATAAGAATTTACTGAAATAATACAAGAACTGAAAAGTATAATGAAGTTTCATATTGCATTTTTCCAAATAAGACTCCCAAATAAGAGGATATAAGATGAAGTTGAATGATAAAAGTTGTAAAATCAACATTTTTTTTAGAGGAGAATTTTGCAAAATTTTAGTTTTAATAAAATTATTATAAAAGATGATTCGTTGTGTTCATTTTTAGAAAATTTTATATCACTTTCTACCTGTTTTTAATGTTACTTTATTCGTTAAAAATATGTTTCCCTTTGAAGGAAATAGAATAATATGTACATTCCTTTTCTCAGTAATTAATTACTCAATTTTTGTTCTCAATTTAATGGCAATTAATAGTGTTTAGTCGTTATGCCCCTGTTACAAGTCATACAGAACACACAGTCAAGAAAATAATGGTGAAATTAAAAAGCAGAGTGATAAAACTCATTAATTAAGAATGGCTCCAAAGTGAATATAAAACCTTTATTAGCAATAATTATGGTCTAATGTGTATTTCAGGATTCCCAAACCAAACAGACATGTGCGGAATTTTGCTACCATTAGAGGTTTCAAGTTGCTCCTCAGAGTCAATTAGAAGCAGATTAAACATTTTTAAAATTGGACTACACAGTGAAATTGCTGATATTTGAATTGTTAATCTGTTAATTATAGTGACTGAAAAGGATACTTTAGAACAGGCATCCTCAGGGCCATAGAACAGGCCGCATGCGGCCCTCGGGACGATTTTTTGCGGCCCTTAGGCGGTTAGGATTGAAGTCAAAATATTTTATAACTTGAATAAATATTATATTTATTTACTAAGTGTTTTGAAAATCTGTCGTTGTTTTACTAAACCTTATTAATTACTCAAACTACTGAAGTTAAAAACCCCGCCCGCTGTATCTTTGCCTCGGGCTTTACTGACGTATCGGCAACACCGCAACGCAACGCAACTTAACGTGTGACGGTGGAGACGTGCAAAAGGTAAGAAAGAAGGAACTGCCATATGTTTGATATGTCGTGAAACTGTACCATTTCGCTTGGTAGAAAATCCATGGGCAATGAAACCAGCTAATGTAGCTCATCTTTCTGTTTTTGGACATGAAGGGGTTTGAAAAATGAATTAATCGATCTTCAGAACGATACAGAACTGAAAAGTATTTTTGAAGAAAAGACGAAGAATAAAGCTCACTATGAGTTTCGGAGGGTTGTTGAAAAGGACAAATTTCCTAACTTACTTGAATGTGCTCAGAAAATATTGTGTGTTTTTCATCTACTTATGTCTGTGAATCTACATTCAGTAAGCTGAAGTTTGTAAAAAACAAGTACAGATCTAGGCTAACAAGTGAGAATGTTGAGAGCATTTTAAGAATTTCAGTTTCTTCCCAACCTGCCAACATAGATGCCATATTAGAGGACTGTGAAAGATTTCGCCCATCAACTTCAAAGAATTAACTAAGTAAAAAAAAAGACATTTTCAAACTTTTTTATGCGCAAAACAGTTTATTTATGTTGGTAATGTAATAAACGTATGTTATAATCATATTGTTTGTCAGTTATTTAGTGCCTCTTGTACTTGCGGCCCTCAGGAAAATTGTATGCAAAATATTTGGCTCTCAAAGTATTCCTATTGAGGACCCCTGCTTTAGAACCAAGGTAGGCAGAATACAAGGTGGTACTGTTCGACATCCCTTGAGGATGTGGAGGGAGTAAGAGCAAGATGACGTCGCACTGCCTATACCGTCAACCAGCTCCGGCCACACTGGTATCTATGCTAATTCGAGATTTTGTTTGTGTTAATGTTTTTGCAGTGCAAAGTTACTGATAGTGAAGTGTTAAAATGGTCTGTTGTGCTGTTCAGAGCTGTAAGAACTACTATACAAAAATTTAGTTGCGAAGGATTAATATTTCATGTCTTTCCAAAAGACAAAGGTGTACGTAAACAGTGAGTGGTTGCGTGTCTCCATGCAGACAATTTTAACCCAAACACAAGTCGAGTATGTTCTGAGCACTTTGGTGACAGTGATTATGTTAGGGACATGTATAGTGAGTTAATGAACAGAAGGAAAAAACCTGAAGAATGAAGCAGTGTCACATCTACACCTAACTGCCGAGAAAAATGTTATCAGTTGTAATGCAAGAGAGGTAAGACTAAATAAACGGTCTTTGAAACGTAAAATACTCTCTGATATTAAATCTATCGAAAACATGAAGAAACATAAAACTGCAGATACGGTGAGATTAGATAGTCCTGCCAATGAATGAAAAAAAAAATGATGAAACTGAAAAGCTGAATTTTTATAAATCAGAATTGACGTTGGAGAAATTAAAATGTAGTTGGTTATCAGACAAGTGTAAATTTCTAGATAAACAACTTTAAAACTTAAAATTAATACATAAACAATGCCCACATAAGGATACGTTAACAGTAAAAAACATGTTAAGTATTATTTTTACACCAAAACAAATTGAAAGATTTTTGAATAAAAAATATTTTGGACAGACGAAGACATCGATTCGGCGCTTGTATAAGATCTGTGTCGAAGAAAGCTTATAATTATTTACGCACTGTAAAAAAATCTCCCAACCCGGACCACTTAACCAAACTTGGTGATTTGGTTTACTTTTTCTCACCAAACAGAATGTTTTACAGCTATATTTTCTTTTCCTTAGAGGTAAAATTGAACCAGTTTCTTGGGTATTCAAAAAAATAGAATTTACTATGCCTAGCTATTTAAAATGCAAGCTGTGTGTATCATAAAAGCAACCTCCTAGAAAACATTAAAAATATTATAGTCTTGTTACAAGTTGTAGCTCATTTACAAAGAATTATAGAAGTTCTAAACAAATCTGCTGAGAAATATTAGTAGGTAGTTTTGTTTTTTCTCAAGTTAAAATTATAAATAAGCTTAATATTATGCCCCTATATTGTAACAAAAATCAATTTTTTTTAATATAATGTAAAACATCTGTATAAAATTATACAAAAAAGTAATTTATAGATGAAATAATTTATACAAAAAAGAGACACCAAATATCTTCAAATGTATTTAAAAAATACACTTTCAACATATTTTTCTATTTCTAATGAAATGAATATAATTCATATAAAATTAATTGTTTGACTTATAGTATGACTAATTGTTACATATTTGGAATAAATATAGAAGTCAATCCCTCATTTATGAACAATCCTTGTATTTGTGAACACGTACATACACGGAATTCAACAAGTCAATTTGACACATTCACATACAAGTTTAATATATAAACGGGAACAAACTGGTAGGGCATTGTATTACGTTTTTAATCATACACTGTGTACGTCTCGCGTTATTGATTTTCCGTATGCCTTAGTACTGATGTAAAGAGCCGGTATCCCTCATCCCATGGTAAAGACAGCACTGTTGTGACGAACGATGTGACGTTTACTGTAACGTTGTCCTGACGTCGTCGTGACGCCGGCTGTGATGTCTATCTAGCCCTGACGTCGGTCATGACGCCTCTGATGACGTCCAGCCTTGACGTCAGTCGTGACGTTGCTGGTGACGTCACGATGATCGAACCTCCTGGCGACTTATAGTAAATTTCTAGCGCCTGATAGCAAGCTCAATTTTAGAGTTTTGGTATTAGGAATGTATGAAATAAAGTAGGTCTTGCGTCCTTACACTAAATAATATGTACAGTACAATCTTCACTGACGAATACTTCATATCATTTTCACTGCTTTAAAGCTTTTGGATATCAGGAGTGTATAAAAAACTAACTGGTCAAGTCATTGGATCATTTAGAAATCAACCTGGATTTTCAATACAATTTCATCTGTAACAAACCTTTCTGTGTGTTCCTTGTTGGTTAAAAAAAATATATACTTATAACATTGAAAACAATAATGTTAAAAATATATTTCTTTTCAATTCATACTATTAATTCACATTCACACATGCATATCTTGTTCAAATTTTCAATCGTTAATAAAATACTTTTTATTTACCCCTCAAGTTCAAATACATTTTTTAAAACATCTAGTTAATGAGACTTCATGTTAATACTGTTTGTTCAAAACATAATTCATTAATTAAATTTTAAAAAGTTGATGTCGTTTGGTTAGATTTAAAGTTTCATCTCCTACAAGTTAAAAAAAATGTATTTGAACTTGATTGGATAAATAAAAAGTATTTGATTAAAAAATTGATATTTTTTAACAAGATATATTAGTAGTAGTCGTTTAATTGTAATTATTTATTAAGTAACTAAAATAAAATTGGTCTTAGTTGACCTAAGTAAGAATTAGGTGTAGGGCAGTGAGCCAGCCAGCCCATTGTTTGACAAGGGTAGCCAGATAGATTCTCGATCTTCGGACTTGAAGCCTACCAGCCCCTCTGACTCCCTCACTCTCGGAGAAAGGGGAAGTGAGATACAGAGACCGACTTTCCACTCCAGTGGGTACACCAAGAGTTTAAGAGGTTCTTGGAGAACCAACTTACCCTTTTAACTTGTTCGACGGGTCGGCCTTTGATACTACTTTGCCCCATTTTATTCCATGTCGAAAAACTATAGGCCTAATTTAATTATTTTCAGAAAACTATACCAGAAATTAATCTTGACATGACCCAGGTCAATCATAATTGCCAATTACAAGAATCGCCAATTATACTGATAAGATAAAAGTCAAATTCATTATTTTAAAATTCTACAAGGAAGAAATAAGGTAGAGAGATGAGTATCAAAATGATAAAATAACTACAAAGAAAACCTGTGGTTTTTAAAGATTAAGGCTGTTTTATTGTTAAAACGTCAAAAATTAATGGAATTTTTAACTTCTTATTATCAAATTCTCAAACAAAGTATACAAAATTATATATTTATTAACCAAACAATTAATTCCTCAAGTTTTTAACCAGAGGAAAAATGTTTTATTTTGTGTGATGTTTAACAAAACCTATTTCTATGTAGAATTGACGCTGTAATAAACAAATTACCATGCAAACACTTTAATAAGATATTGGAAAGCATGTTGTAATTTGATTGAACTTTATTCATTACTTTGTTATAAGACATAGATTTGTATAAACATAGAAGTCTATGTATAAATAAAATTGTGTTATATGAGATTCTCTTTTCAATATGAGTTACCAGGAAATAGAAAAAAACATTCGTATGAATATAACAATATATTTAACTGACTCTGGTTTTTACGACTTATAAAATATTTGAAAAAACAAGCTAGGAATTGAAAAAAAATTATATATACAATGTACAAACAAAATTATGTTACGTACAAAATATTTAATGGCTTTTGAAATTTAAACTTATTGTTCGAGCAGATTATTATGTTCCCATCTTTCTTCATACTTTACTCCATCTTCCTTCACATAATTCTTTTCAATAATTACCTTTCCACATTCACGTTACTACAACTCCAGACATCCCTATGCTCCAAAGAGTTGGTAAATTTCAGCTTGCAGCCTCCCGAACATGAGATCTAATTCTTTCTTATACAGCAGACTCACACACACACACACACACACACACACACACACACACACACACACACACACACACACACACACACACACACACACACACACACACACACATACATCACACTCACAAATACACATACGCGCGTGCGTGCATGCACACACTCACATATACACACACGCGCGTGCGTGCATGCACACACTCACACACTCTCTCTCTCTCTCTCTCTCTCTCTCTCTCTCTCTCTCTCTCTCTCTCTCTCTCTAAGGAGACTGTAACCTCTAGAGGGCGTGTCCCCATGTGTCGGATAGGGGAATTCCTCCATCTGTTTTCAGATGGGTGGTAGGAGGGAAATAAAATACCTCCCGCGGACCAACAGGCAGACGTCTAACCTCTTTGCGGCTCTGGCAACTCAATGTGTAATGCAAAACAACGGTATAGTAGTACTCCACGTGAGCAACCTCCGGCGATTCAGATCTAGTGCGAGTCCAGATGGCCGCTGCATGCCACACGGATTATGGGGCGACAAATTACACTAAGAGATTCTAACATCTCCAGGGCTGGAAAGCTCGGCCCCAGTGCTTGCTACGAGCTTAGTAGAAGAAAAGTGGGCCAAAATTATGACTCACGAACATCAGGAGAAGAGAACCGTAGATAGAATGTTCAAAGTGATAGACGACATGAGATCAAGAATCTTGATGAAACAACGGATAAAGAGGGAAACAACAGTCATGAAAGGGATAAAAGACGCATTTGTGGCCAAGAGAGGATCCGAGGTAACTTGTCAGTTGTCAGATGGTCCTTCCCAGTTCTTCAGAGTTAGAGAACAAACCCAAGTCATCAAATGTTTTAGGTGCCTAAGTTTTGGTCACTTTTCTTCCTCATGTAAGGGACTAGATAGGAAGAATAATTGCTGGAAATGTGGAAAAATAGGCCACAAAATTTATAAATGTGAGAGCAATGAGCCGGAGTGTATTGTATGTAAAGAGAACGACATAAAAAATACTAAACCTATTATAGGTACCAGATATTGCGGTTCTTTTAAACTAGAGCTCGAAAAACAAAAATCAAAATGGAACAAGACGAATAACCCCTCAAAATGATAAATATACTACAAGTAAATGTGGGGAGAGGTAAACATGCACAGGATTTGCTTTTCCAAATAGACGAAGAAAAGAATATTGATATTGTTCTTATAAGTGAACAAAATCAATATCATAAAGCTCAACATGTAACATGGTATAAGGATAGGAATAAAAAGGTCGCAATTGCTACTGTTAATAGCGTAGTGGTTGATAATTATGGAAATTAATCAGACGGATTTATTTGGATAGAGATGGGCGAATGTAGGATATATAGCTGCTATTTCTCTCCAAATGACTCTTTACAAGAGTTTGAAGAAAATCTAGAACAGTTGGAAAGCTCATCACAGGTGACTTTAACGGAAAGTGCCCAGAATGAGGAGAAACTAGAACCTGTAAAAGAGGCCTTTTAATCTCAGATTTTGTAGCTCGATATAAGTTTAACTTTTTCAATGAAGGAACGAAGTGCACTTTCGAGAGAGTTAATGTGAGGGCAATTATTGATGTAACCATATCTCAATCTGGAATGTCGGAATCGATAAAAGACTGGAAGGTTCTAGAAGATGAAACACTTAGCTATCATAGATACATAGAGTTTTAAATTACTAGCATAAATTGAACAGGCAAAGATCTCATTAAAGAGGATAGTCGCAAGAGCCGAGGATGGAACAGACGAAAACTTGATATTCAGAAATTGGTTGAGTTTCTCGAAGAAACCAAACTGATAAGATGAACTCGAGTGGACAAAACCAGCGAAAAACTTCAAAGTCATTGTGAAACACACAATGAATACTTTAATAAACGCCTGCAATATATCGATGCCCATCTTGGGAATACCGAGGTATCGAAGGAAAGCTATTGGTGGAGCTAGGAAATCGCACAAAAAAGGAGAGATTGCCTGATCGCACGAAGAAAAGCAACCAGAACAAAAGAAAATCCCGAACTACAAGATAGAGAGAGGCAAGGAAAGAGCTGCAGAAAGAAATAAAGAAGAGCAAAAAGGAATCCTGGGAACTGATTGCAAAAGTAGAGAGCGACCCGTGGGGTTTGGCTTACCAAATTGTAACCAAGAAATTTGCTGACGCAAGATAATATACCTGGCCTAAATAATCTAGACTGGGCTCAGGAAATAATTAAAACCCTATTTCTTAAACAGGAAAAAGACATAAGGAATGGAGTACATGTAACACAGTTACCAGAAAATAAATGTTTCAGCCTCACTGAACTTGAAAAGGTAATAAGAGAGCTTAAAATGAATAAAGCTCCCGGACCTGATGGAATGCCAAATGAAATACTGAAAAAGGTGTCAGAAGTGTATCCGGAGATATTATTAACTGCTTTCAATGTTTGTTTAAGCAAAAGAAAATTTTACAAATTTTGGAAAAATCAAAAGTTGGTTCTGCTAAGGAAAGGGAATAAACCCCTTGACAAACCTTCATCGTACAGACCCCTATGTCTAATAGAAACTATGGGCAAATTACTGGAGCGACTCATTTTTAAAAAATTAGAAAAAGAGGAATGATCAGATGGCCTATCACACAGGCAGTTTGGTTTCCGGAAAGGAAAGTCCACAACTGATGCAGTAAAACTGGTTATTGAATTAGCCAGTAAACCCAATGTTAAGGCAAGAGGGAAAAAAGGATTTTGCACTTTAATCGCCATAGATGTAAAGAATGCCTTTCGGCTAGATGGAGCGATATTCTTGACGCACTACAGAAGAAAAATAAACCAGAATATCTGGTTAAAATGTTTGACGACTTCCTTAGCGAAAGAACAGTGGTATTCAACTGTGGCACTCATACACTTGTCTTTAATATAGAAGGAGGAGCGCCTCAAGGTTCAAATTCCGTCCTTTGTGGAACGAGAGGTATGACGGGCTTCTACTAATGGATCTTCCGGAAGACAAAGACATAGTGGGCTATGCAGATGATGCCATAAATGTTTGCACGGCACCTACAGCAGCTGCACTAGAAGAGGCGGCAAATGATGCCTTAAATCGGGTACACAATTGGCTTGAAAGTCAGTTAAAGATGGCTATAGAAAAAAAACAGAAGCTATGTTAGTAACGGATAGACGAGTACTTGTGACGCCAGTGTTGCAAATAGGTGATTCACAAATCCAGTGGAAAGATGAACTAAAATATCTGGGGGTTACCCTAGACAGGAAACTAAATTTTTCATTTCACATAGTTAAATCCTGCGAGCGGGCAAGATTGTCCTGTGGAAATCTGTGCAGACTGGTGCCAAATATTGGGGGATCAAAGAAGTGTAAGAGGAGACTGATATCTTCGGTGGTGCATTCACAACTCCTATATGCGGCCCCCATGTGGGCTCCTGCAATGGAAAACGCACAGCTAAAGAAGAAAATAGTTTCAGTACAGATAGTTAGAGCTCTGCGAATAGTTTCTGCATTCAAAACAGTATCTGTATCTGATAGTGCGGCGCTAGTACTTGCCAGAACCCCGCCAATATATTTATTGGCTAAAGAAAGGCAAGAAATACAGGAGCAACTAAGCGGTATTAAAGACACGCAGAACGAAGAAGAAAGTAAACGTGCAAAAAAAATAGCTAAGCAATCTGTTAGAGGACGCCTATTGGAGCGCTGGCAATCGGAGTGGAATGACTACAGTACTGGCAGATGGACATACTACTTAATTCCCTGCTAAAAGCATGGATGGAAAGAGGACATGGAAAAGTGAACTACTATCTCACACAAGCGCTAACTGGACACGGATGTTTTGGTGAATTCTTTCACAGATTTAAATTACGTGACACAGCTCAATGGGAGTTCTGCGAAAGCTCAAACGATGACGCGAGACATACATTGTTCTACTGTTAGCATTGGAACGAAAAGCGACAGCAAATATATGCCTGCCTGGGCATTACCATTAATGAACAAACCATGATATCCACTATGCTGAAAAGTGAAAATAAATGGAATTTTATAGCAAATTTCATAGTGATTAGAAAGAATAAGAAGCCAAATGAACAGGTAAATATTTTGACAAGTTGAAACAGCATTTGCTTTTGACCATGTTGCCCCCTGAAGTAATGCCTAACGGTGATCTCAGGGTACGATAACAAATGGTTGAAAGAAGTTAGAGTTTGAAGTCATGAAGTAATGCTGAACAGCTAAAATCCCGTGCTGGGCCTTCTTGTCGTGAAGATTTTTAGCTGTTGCAGGGTTTGTAATATCAGAGGTCAAACTCCCTTTTTCCTCCAACTTATTCTTAGAAAACACACACACACACACACACACACTGCAACGGGCCTTTTTACTTATTATCTATACTCAACTATTCTTATTTTTACTTCTTTTATTTATTTACTCCTTACCTACTATTTATTTATTTCCTTCAATAATTCAATCACTCCCTTTTTCTATTTCCGCTATTATTCTTCAACCTTCGTCATTCTTATTTATTTATATATTATTCTCCGAGACTCTTCCTTACCTGGTAAGTATTAGGACCTACCTTTCCTAATACCTAGTTGATCCTGTCCCTTATCCTAGGTCTCCCTAATACTTACCAGTTGCCCTGTAATGGTATAATGACCTAGGAGGAATTTCGGTCAGTCAACCGAAGCCTGTAACATCCCTGCCTAGATCTCCTAAGAATGTATTATTAGATTTCGTGTGAAAAACCTATTAGCGGAGTATTTCCCAATACTAGCATAATACTCGGGGTGGAGTGTCTTCTATTTGAGGCGTTTGGTACTTGGAAACCTTTTAGTAAGAAACTGTGAAACTGCGTGTCATATAGCTAAATCATCACTAATGACAGCTAATTGGAAAATCAATTTTTTTTATTTATAAGGTAGTAAAGCATGCACACATTTACAGGCATTAATTATTTATTTAAATTAGCATCTTTACCCCTAAGATAACATCATTAAAATAATTAGGCCCTATATTTTATCTTGAATATCTGTAGGAAACTCATATCAATTAACGTCTATTTGATGTTTAATTTGTTGAATAATTTATTTGTTTTAATTATTTATAAAATTAATAATATTCACTGAAGAAATTTATTATTTGCTGAAAAATTAAAATAATACCTTGCCACATCTTGGCTTGATTCTCTTTATAAAACAAATTAAAGTAAAATCTTTCTGCTTTTGCTTTATTTTTTTCTCAGTGGGTTTTATATAATATGATAATAAACTTGCAATTTTTTTATTTATATATATAATTTAGCGTTTAATTTATATGAAATTCCCCCTATTAAATATTTAATCACTCTTATTCTTTACTCCTTACTCAATTCCCAATAAAATCTTACTTACTCAACAATCATAGCACATATACTTTTGTAATTTATAATTATTTTATGATATTAAATAATTCTGTTTGCATATATATATTTGCTAAAAAGTTATCATTTTTGAAATCAAAATATATTAGATTATTTTATACTATAAATTTATAAGAATTTACTTGTAATATCTTTCTTTATATATCTTTTTATAGGTATAAACTTTATAATTTAAAATATAATAAATGTCTATAACTTTCTAATTGAACAATTTTAAATAAATTTAAGTAAAGCCAAATCTGATCTTGAAATTGGTTTTTTAAATTTAACAAATTTACTCGAAAATATACTTTTAGAAGTAAAGTTAAGCATGACTGGATTGGATTTGCCTTTGAAGGAAAACGTCATATTCAGTCGTCTGTTTTTGCCGGCAAATGGATGCTGATCCCGTCCGGAATGGTTCAAGGAAGGGGCTAGATCAAGTGAACAACGTTCCAACTAAACAACATTGAAAAACGAGCTTACGCGAGGTTTAATTAACCAACACACACGATTGTCAAACGAACAACATTTACATCAAGTCCAACTAATCAACAGTCCCAACGTGCAACACACGGATTTGTATCGCCTTGCCACTCTGCAGGCGCTCCCGGCTCTCACAGTCCGATTTGAAATGTGTTACATGTTCTATTTACGATTACAGTAATCCTTCAAAGCAATAAAATGTATCTTTTTCAATCCTTTATTTATATCGTAACTACAACAGACTGGTTTGAAAGGTTTTTTACATAATGTTCTAGATTTGAGAACGTACTGACCATTAAATAACAAACGAAGGAAGTTCTCGTTTTTTTTTCACGCAATTCTACTATTACTTATACTTGTTAAATATAAATATTGTCAATAACTATATATTAACTAAATTATAACATATAATTACTTAAATAGACCTAATATTAGAGAAGTTATAGAAATGTCTTTTCTAATTATATAAAAGATAATTTCGTAATTAAATTTTAATATTGCCCTTTGTTAGGCATTTATTCAAGTAAACATGCTTATTTCACTAATTTCCCTTAATACCTATATTTGTAAAACATAATTATTGTCAATAACTAATTATCAATTTAAAAACAATATATAATTACTTAAATAGACCTAATATTTGAAAAAGTTATAGAAATTTATTTTTCAATAATATAAAAGTTAATTTACAAATTACATTTTAATATTGTTCTTTGTTAGGCATTTATTTAAGTAGAAATTTAAAAAACCTAATTTCTATAAACTAATATGTATCTTTTGCTCAATGCCTTACTTCTTTAGTAACTGGTAATGCAACTGGTTTAAAAGGTTTTTTACAAATTATTTTAGATTTAACAACGTACTAACAATGAGATACAAGCGAAAAAGTCCTCTTTGATTTTATAGAATCACAAACTATTAGTAAATAAGTAATCTCAGTTTCTACCAAGGCATAATACAATATTATTGTAACTAGTGACACTCTTACTGAAACAAAATACAAGGTAGAAGCTGTGTGAGTGGCTCAAATAACTTAATTAACAGAAAAATCTCGTGTGCTAATTTAGTAAAGAAAAAACGCAATTTTCTATAAACTAAAATGCATCTTTTCGTCAATCCTTTACCTCTTTAGTAGCTGGTAATGCAACTGGTTTTAAAGTTTGTTTACAACTTTTTTTTACATTTTTTAACGTAGGCTACTAACAATAAAATAACAAGCGAAATGAGTCCTGTTTGATTTTATAAAATCACAAACTAATTTCAAATATTTAATCTCAGTTTCTACCAAGACCATAATATAATATTATTGTAAATAGTGACACTCTTACTCGAACAAAATTCAAGGTTGAAGCTGTGTGAGTGGCTAAAATAACTTAATTAACAAGAAAATCTCGTGTGCTCATTTTGTATGCAAAAGTCATTTGAAAAAAAAAACAAATTTTATATCACTAATGTCAGGACTTATGATTAGAAAAAGAAATACAATTCTCTTACAGAATAAAGAGCCACTTGTTTAAACAATATGCTATATTTGTCTTTGCATTAATTTGTTTCCAACTCAAAATAAAATCTTAAGAGTACTCAAACATATGATTCCAATGCTATACCCGTCCTAAAAACATTGACACGTCGTTATTTAAATTGTAGACGTAACCGTTACTAACCATATGCCGTATCTGTAAATCCATAAGAATATGAAAAAAAATGGTACTCTAGTCATCAATCCCAACATTTTAAATTTTAGATCTTATTTCGTTTAACTGTAGATAAAAGTGTAAACGAAATGGCCTAACCTCTTCGCAAATTTACTTCATAACCGCGATAGACCATTTTAAAATGTACTTAACACTTCTCATGTCAAGACCTTTACAAATATATTTTTTTCTGGTTTAGGTTAGGCTAAACAGAACAAATTTTGTTCAAATAGCACCAAGGTTATAGTCATGCTTAATGGGTAAACATAAGTTTACCTCATCTGCTTTATCCTCAATAATGGTCCACCTTAATAATATCCAATTATAATGTAAAGAAATCAATCATTGGTAAAGAAATTGATCCGGTAATCTCTATATTTCAATATTCAATACCAATAGCTACTACCTTATTTTAGACACACTTAAGGAACAATACACTAGGATCATTATTTCTGAAAATTTTGTAAAAATAATCTCTACATATTTGTTTCAACCCTTTGTAATTTTCAAGGTAAAAACATATGCGCTGCAAGGAAACGTATAACACTCTATTCAATGTACTTCGCCATTTAAAAAAACCACTTAACAAGATATGACATTGTTTAGGTTAGGTTTGATAGGTTGGACCTTGACATTTCTACCAAAAAATGCCACCGCCCTGGCCTGTATACTTTACTGCTACTCGCTATTTACCTTTCTTGGACACAATAAATAACAATAATACTGCCGTAATATCCTATCACCAGCTTATTTTTTTTTACCATTTACCTGGGATATAGATATAAGAGTAAACAAAATGGTCAAACCTCTTCACAAATTTACTTAATAATTTTTTTAATGGCGTTTGCCCATTTAAAAATGTACTTAAGCATCATGGATACACTTCATGTCGTCAAGACTTTTACAAATATATTCTTATCTTGTTTAGGTTAGGCTAAACAGTACGAATTTTGTTCAAATCACACCAAGGTTATAGACATGCTTAATAGGTAAACATAAGTTTACCTCTCATCTGCTGTATCCTCATTAATGGCCCACCTTGAAAATATGCAATTATAATGGTAGCAAAACTCCCAATCATTGGTAAAAAAATTAATCCGGTAATCTCCATATTTCAATAACCAATACCTTATTTGGACACCCTTAAGGAACAATGAGTGTATGTATGTATGTATGTATGTATGTATGTATGTGTGTGTGTGTGTGTGTGTGTGTGTGTGTGTGTGTGTGTGTGTGTGTAATTGTGGGTGTGTATGTGTGTTAGTGTGTGTATGTGTATGTATGTGTGTGTGTGTGTGTGTGTGTATGTGTATGTGTATGTATGAGTGTATGTATGTATGTGTGTGTTTGTGTGTGTGTGTAATTGTGGGTGTGTATGTGTGTGGGTGTGTATGTGTGTGGGTGTTTTAGTGTGTGTATGTGTATGTGTGTGTGTGTGTGTGTGTGTGTGTGTGTGTGTGTATGTGTGTGTGTGTGTGTGTGTGTGTGTGTGTGTGTGTGTGTGTGTGTGTGTGTATGTATGTATGAGTGTATGTATGTATGTGTGTGTGTGTGTGTTTGTGTGTGTGTGTGTGTAATTGTGGGTGTGTATGTGTGTGGGTGTGTTAGTGTGTGTGTGTGTGTGTGTGTGTGTGTGTGTGTGTGTGTGTATGTGTATGTGTGTGTGTGTGTGTGTGTGTGTGTGTGTGTGTGTGTGTGTGTGTGTGTGTGTGTGTGTATATGTGTGTATGTATGAGTGTATGTATGTATGTATGTGTGTGTGTGTGTGTAAGTGTGGGTGTGTATGTGTGTGGGTGTGTTAGTGTGTGTATGTGTATGTGTGTGTGTGTGTGTGTGTGTGTGTGTGTGTGTGTGTGTGTGTGTGTGTGTGTGTGTGTGTGTGTGTGTGTGTGTGTGTGTGTGTGTGTGTGTGTGTGTGTATGTGTGTGTGTGTGTGTGTGTGTGTGTGTGTGTGTGTGTATGTGTGTGTGTGTGTGTGTGTGTGTGTGTGTGTGTGTGTGTGTGTGTGTGTGTGTGTGTGTGTGTGTGTGTGTGTGTGTGTGTAATTGTGTGTGTGTGTGTGTGTAATTATGTGTGTGTGTATAAATAAATTTCGTTAAAACGGAATATCAGTGCATCGGCTTACACGATTAATGAAAAGCACAGATGAATGGTTCAGTGAACAGTGTTGAAATTTAGTTTCAGTATCCTGGTCGATGATTTTGAAACAGGTATAACTTAAGAAATATCTTCCTATGAGTTATTAAATCAGAATGACAAATATTACGAATTATATAAATACGTTTATTTGAATAAATTCCTAACAAAGAACAATATACGAAATAGGAAATTTACTTTTATATTATTGGAAAATAAATTTCTCTGACTTTTTCTAATGTTAGGTATTTTTAAGTAATTATATATTGCTTTTAAATTGATAGTTAGTTATTGACAATATTTATATTTTACACAAATGGGTAATAATGGTAATGAGTGAAAAACACAATGATTTTTT
This sequence comes from Prosapia bicincta, assembly GCA_036971475.1. NCBI lineage: Eukaryota > Metazoa > Arthropoda > Insecta > Hemiptera > Cercopidae > Prosapia > Prosapia bicincta. Next base: position 43,317,130 of record JBAIZL010000006.1, on the reverse strand, counting down.
TTTTATTTGTTAATTAAGTGTCCGCACGTTTCTAAATCTAAAATAATTCGTAAAAAACCTTTCAAACCAGTTAATAAATGTAGGGATGGAAAGAAAATACATTTTAGGTTATAAAATCTCCGATTTTTCATGTTTACTTAAATGAACGACTAAAAATGAAAATATTAAAATTTAATTACGAAATTATCTTTTATATAATTAGAAAAGACAGTTCTATAACTTCTCATCTAATATTAGGTCTATTTAAGTAATTATATATTCTTTTTTAATTAATATATAGGCATTGACAATATTTATATTTTACAAGTATAAGTAAAATAGAATTGAGTGAAAAAAACAACGAGAACTTTCTTCGTTTGTTATTTATTGGTCAGTACGTTCTTAAATCTAGAACAAGTCCGATTTGAAACCGGACTGTGAGCGCCTGCAGAGTGGCAAGGCGATACAAATCCGTGTGTTGCACGTTGGGACTGTTGATTAGTTGGACTTGATGTAAATGTTGTTCGTTTGACAATCGTGTGTGTTGGTGAATTAAACCTCGCGTAAGCTCGTTTTTCAATGTTGTTTAGTTGGAACGTTGTTCATTTGCTATACACCCTGTGTGTGAGTGAGTGTGTGTGTGTGTGTGTGTGTGAGAGAGAGAGAGAGAGAGAGTGAGTGAGTGTGTGTGTGTGCGTGCGTGTGTGTGTGTGTGCGCGCGCGCGCGCGTGTGTGTGTGTGTGAGTTCAAACGGGCACAAATGCTGTTTGAAGGCTTAAAAGCCGAAATTTAATATATATGAAAACAAATTTAATTTTAAAAAAATATTCAAATAAAATATAAGAAGACTAAAGGCATATTAATTATAAAACAAATTGTTACGGTAAAGCCAAATCATTTTAAAAGATTTTAAAAACTAATCGCAAAGATCAATGTCGAAGAAGATAAAGATAGGAGTGGGAAAAACGTTCTTGATGCCAAATTGGAGTGAGTTGAATTGTTAGAGTTGGATTTAAGACTCAGGTCAGATTAGATATACGAGCCAGGGTACAGGAACTGCGGGAGTAAGTTGTATTTTTTTAAGATTTTTTTGACATCACCCTAGCTGGCTAAAGAGTTAATCCTTAGCCTTGCCACGAACAAAAGCTGTTAGTACAAATTTCTCAATGTAAAATAACCGCAGTAGAACCATTCTGAACGGAACTATAAAGTTTTCAAAATTAACAGATGACCGGTAATTTATAACATGTATATCACTCGTAATTACTAAATTCGGAAAGAAGAAGAGATTGCCGTATGCAGCCAATTCACTGGAGAAGAGGGACTCATCGCAAGAACGCAGGAGAGGAAATGGTACATTCCTGAACACACACACACACACACACACACACACACACACACACACTCACACATAACACACACACACACTCACTCACCCATACACACACACACACACACACACACACACACACACACACAAACACACACACACTCACACTCACACATACACACACACACATACACTCACACACACACTCACTCACCCATACACACACACACACACACACACACACACACACACACACACACACTCACACACCCATACACACACACACACACACACACACACACACACACACACACACACACACTCACAAACAACCACTCACACTCACACATACACACACACACACACACACACACAATCACACTCACACATACACACACACTCACACTCACACATACACACACACACACACACGCTCGCACACACACACACACACACACACACACACACACACACACACACACACTCACGCAAACGCACACGCTTACGCTCACGCTCACGCACACGCATACGCACACACAGACACACACACTCACACACACACACACACACACACACACACACACACACACACACACACACACACACACACACACACACATACACACACACACACACACACACACACAAACACACAAACACACACACACACACACATATATACTTACACACACATACACTCACACACATACACTCACACTCACACACACACACACACACACACACACACACACACACACACACTCACACACACACACACACACACACACACACACACACACACACACACACACACACACACACACACACACACACACACACACACACACACACACACACACACACACACATACACACACACACACACACACACACTCACACTCAGTCTCTTTCTCTCTCTCTCTCTCTCTCTCTCTCACACACACACACACACACACACATTCACGCACACGCACACGCTTACGCTCACGCTCACGCACACGCATACACACGCGCTCACACGCATTAACGCAAGCACACACACACACACACACACACTCACACACACACACACACACACACTCACTTACACACACACACACACACACACACACACACACACACACACACACACACACACACACACACATACATACACACACACACACACACACACACACACACACACACACACACACACACACATACATACACACACACACACACACACTCACACTCAGTCTCTTTCTCTCTCTCTCTCACACACATTCACGCACACGCACACGCTTACGCTCACGCTCACGCACACGCATACACACGCGCTCACACGCATTAACGCAAGCACACACACACACACACAAACACACACACACACACACACAGAGGTATAGGTATAAGTATAGGTATACAGTACTTCTATGTGGAGACCTGGCCGGTCGCAAGGACTACGCACCTCTTCTGTGTCCTCTTAGATCTAATAATCAACGTGAAATTTTGTACATAGTTGTTAAATATTGATATTAGTAAACGAACAACTTGTTCTTTTATGTAACTTAAAATTTACATTTATGCTAAATACATTCCTTCTGAGGTCGCAGTGACAGTGGACAGTGTGTACACTTGCGCCTGGTATGTTGAGTGCTTTCTTTCTGCCTGACTACTATCGATCTGAGTCATCACTTCCGTACGTGTTTGTCCCACCGTTGTTTACGTCTACCAGCATAAGAAGTTGAGATAACGCCAACACAAGTGCAATAAAAAGTCTGGGCTAGATTAGTCTGATTTGCAAGGCTTACAGATGAAGCCATAGTAGGTTACATTTGTGTGATCAATTGAAACCATGACATTAAATGCTTTTGGTTTCCGACACTATTACGTTTTGCAATATTCACAAAAAAATATAGAGCTATGCAGTTTTAAAAATAAATAAATGTTTTTTTAAAATAAATTCAAGTTTTCTTCACTCGGCCAAGTTTTATTATGAAATTTTGTTCTATATATATTACAAAGTTTTATATTTAAACTATTTTATAAAAAAAATAATAATTCTTTAAAAGTAGGAACATATATAAACCATTAAAAATATTTTTCTTGACTTATAAATACAAACAGCTATTATATTCTATCAAAATTGTTTTTATAAAAATGAAAACAATAATTGTTTTTATCTGTTAAAACCATGCAAAATGCCTGTCTCCTCGTAGAACATATTATAGATTATTTAGTAGAAGAAAATCTAAAATCTTATTCCACGGTACCATTTGTACTGTACATCTATGAATTGGCAGTTTATATATATATATATATATATATATATATATATATATATATATATATATATATATATATATATATACATATATATATATCTTGTATGATTGGCAAAAATGTAGGTTTCTTATTTCTGACAAATAAAAACAAAAATAAAATCCAGTTCTATCTATCTATACAAACTTTAAATCTTTATAAAAAATCCAAGGTTTTACAGAATATTGCAAATTTTATATATGCCTACCAAAATATATAGATTGAATGTGTTTGTAGGTAAAATAAAACACAAACTCGTACCTACAAACACGCAAAATAACAACGTGTACTCCAAAACAAGTTAGGCATATGTCAAGGTCCAGTTTTATCTGAAAAGGATGCACAGATATAAACAGTATTTTTCTCTTTTCCGTTTACTATGAAATATTGCTACAGTAGCCTACGGTTATATAATGACATGATTTTATTTGTTCTGTGAAAACCATTTGTATAATTATATTTAAACAATAAGTAAGAGTTTAGCAGCTTATTTCAAGACATTGGCAAGATCTATATGTACCATTTTCAAGTCTTACGATTTGATGGCTATCATACTACTACTTAGTCGCCAGAATTCATCCTTTAATATTTGAAAAATACTGTAGGCATTTGTGGCTTTAGACGTTACAGGGCCATGGGCGATTCATTATTGCTCTCTGAAAAATATGATAAAGTCACTTAATGCTGCTTCAGGATTTTACGTATATTCTTGAAATTAATGTATTAAGCCTAAACCGTTACATGTTCATGTTATAATGAGGTATTTATAAGTTTAGGTTTCTTAAAGCAAAGTTTTAAATAGATACTCCTTTAAAAAACAATATGGAAAATAAACAACCAACTATAAATATAACGTTTACTATGGAATTACATTCAATATATTACATAGATAGTTCAGCTCTTGTAACATAATGTCACGGCTCCCGGTGGTGAATTGTTAGTTAGTTCTGTCTTTCCATACATAAACTTAAAATATTAGGCTATAATTTGATGGCCTAAATTAAAATCTATTTTATAAAGCATGATTTTATTTTAGATTTCTATTGATTGTGGTTTAACCTTGCGTCGTTAAACCGTAATCCATAATTGGTGGATTCACGACACTGTATTGAACAGAAATATGGCCATGTGTATTTACAAATATGTGATTATATGATAACATAAACTGTCAACGCTTCTATATCCAATGCAACGAATTGGTTTACTCTATTACAACTATATCTTATCTTTAAATGACGATTATCAGTGTCTATGAACTTCTGCCGTACATAAAGAATAATACAGACTACCGCAACGAATGACGCAAAAGAAAATTTTCGGTTGCATTTTGATAGTACAATACACTTTGTTTTTTAAGAAAAGGATGGGTTTAAGCAGGTTTCCATAATCCTGACTTGAAATACTATTGTACTGTGTGGTTAGTATGTTGAAATATACAATAGAAACCAATAGTATATTGTTACAAAATCGTAGCATTGCATACAAGTTGTCATTTAATATGACCAACGTATGTGTAGGCTACTAAGTGTTAATTTCCATGTTTGCACTAAAGAGATAAATAAGCAAAAATATAGGTAATCAGAGGCTGAAGTCGAGGATAGAAACAAATAATGTTTTCATCTTTATATAAATATTTCAACATTGGGAGAAAATGGTCATAGTCAAAAGTCATAGGAAGAAAATTTGACTATTTTCCTTTACTTGAGAGAAAAGCACATTATATCGGACAAAACTGTTGGTGTTATTTTAATATAAATACAATCTTTACAAATCTTTCGGAGGGTTATTCAATACCCACTGGGCTTAGCGATTCACGTTTAACCTACGAATCTAAACGAAAGAAAGAGATGAAAATGCTTGAATGCAGGAAGCTAGATCTGCGTCATACGCAATGAGAATACTTCTATGTTGATCATCGCCCGTAGATTATATTGTAGATACATTTATATCAAGATTAAGCTATGTGGCCCACAAAATGCGAAGATCTGGTTCAGGCATTCATTTTAGAGAGGCTTGGACTTAAGTTTGTTTATAACAATTAGCTTGATATGGTATCATAAACAATAGTGTCCCTTACGTTCAATGTAAAACTACTCTGATGCTAGCTATAAAGGTTGTGTTAGTTGATGAAAGATGAGTTAAAACAAATTCACAAAAAAAATTGAACAACCTACAAAAAAGTGAAAACCTTTTTTATCTTCTTTTGCACTAACAATAAGATCGAAATCGCTAGTTTTTACCAGTAATCTGTATACACAGTATAACAAAGAGCTTCTTTATGGCAAGTTTTTTTAACTGCTTCTTTAGTCACTTCCTCATTTTTTTACAGCTATTTCAAAAAACGGAAAATAATTATTAAAAAATGAAAACCAGGGGAAAGATTTAATACAATAATTAGAAAAGATGTTTGAAATCAACCTTTTTTTTTTTTTTTTTTTTTTTTTTTTTAACTTGGGAGCGGGTTTGAATTGCCCGAAGCACTGCTACCTTAAGGTATATTGTACTTACCTCCCTGATCTAGTCAAATAGCCCCTTCCCTCTTACCAGGTTTAGGAGTTTCCTGACTAGAGTTTTACCTTCAGCATCCACCAAAGCCGTTCCATCACCAAAGAGGTTGAAGCGCCTCTCAGCAAGTACTTCACATCTGTAAATAATGTGTGTGGCAGTCTCCAGTTCCTGCCCGCATAATCTGCACACTGGTTCATCTTTGTAGATACCCATTTTATGCAAATGTTTCCTTAGTCCACAGAGTCCCGTGAGTAGACCTGTGGCTATCCTCAATTCCTGCCTAGACAGATAGATGAGACTCTTCTGCAGCCCCAAGGAAGGTTTCCTAAGGGTTAGCTTACTGTGTCTCATCCCTTCGGCCCTGATCCAGTGCTCACAGTGTCTTTCAGCCATTCACCTTCGCACTGCCATCTTGACCATGGATTTGGAAATACCTACCGCAGGCTCCGGTCCAATCAGGGGAGTCGAAGACCCCTCCCTGGCCAGTGCATCTGGGGCTTCATTTCCAAGTATTCCCCTATGCCCTGGCACCCAACCTATCATGATTTGATTGTGCCTTGCCAGAGCTTGTAGGTTAATTAGGCACTCCCTGACTATGGCCGAGGTGACCACGTGTCCGTTTAGTGCCTTAATTGCTGCCTGACTGTCGGAGAAAATAGCAATCCGGGTCCCGTGTGTTTCCCTTCTCGCTATCTCTCCCAGACAGGCATTTATAGCATATACTTCGGCCTGAAAGACAGAGGTATGCCTCCCCAAGGAAAAAACTAGTTCTACCCTTGGGTTTTTACAATACACCCCCGCTCCAGTGCCGAAGTCCATCCTGGAGCCGTCTGTGTACCAGATCTGAGCTCCCGATGTTAGTGTCCCTGACCATTCCATCATAGTTTGGTGGACCTGGTCAGGTGCAAACATTCGAGTAATGTGGTCGCTGCCCATTTCCAAGACGGGTTCTTTGACCACGCACTCGATACTCATATGTCCCGAGACATCTGGGAGGTTAGCCCAGTTGCTCGAGTTGCGCAATCTCCATGCCGCCAGCCTCGCCTCTCCCCTAAGGACAAGCTCAAGGGGAGGGAGGTTAAGCATTACTTCCATTGCTGCACCTGGTGTAGTTGACATCGCTCCCAGTGTGCACAGACAGGCCAATCTCTGGATAGAGCTCAGTTTAGCTCTTGTCTGTGCCTGGTTGGCCTTTGTCCACCACACCAGAGCTCCATAGGTAATCATAGGTCTTATCACCCTCAGATACATCCAGTGCATCATTGATGGCTTCAGTCCCCATTTCTTACCCACCATTCTTCTCACAGTCATCAGTGCCCTTTTGTCCAGATGTAAAATGTGGGTTCCAGGTGAGTTTCCTGTCCAGAGTAACTCCCAGGTACTTCACCTCCCCCACAAACTCAAGGTATTCACCAAACAAGCGGGGCATCCTGGTCGTCAGATCTTTTCGCTGTCTGGTGAAGTTAATGAGAGCAGTCTTTTTTGGATTTACCCTAACGTTCTCCTTTTTACACCACTCTTCAATCAGTCGTAGAGGATTTCTGATTACCTCAAGGACTGTATCAGGGAATCTACCCAGGATCAAAACAACTATGTCGTCCGCATATCCTAGACAGAAGTACCCCTGTTCATTCAGGAGTTCAATAAGTTTGTCAACCACTAGGCACCACAACAGAGGAGAGAGAACCCCCCCCCCCTGTGCACAGCCCAGACTTGTCTCCGCCCTTCTGACCTCCCCTGCCACCTCTACAGAAATGCTTCTGTTTGTTAACATGGAACTTATCCAACCACAAGTGGTTGCATCCACTCCATGACGTCTTGCACCACTTACCATCGTCTCCACTGAGGGGTTATTGAAAGCCCCTTCAATGTCGAGGAAGGCACCTATGGCACAACCTTTCTTGACGATCATTTGCTCAATCCTACCAACCACTTGATGGAGAGCTCCCTCGCAGGATTTCCCCGGTTGATAAGCATACTGGTTCCAATGCAGTGGTTTTATGGCCAAAGCACCCCTCCTAATATGCCTATCAACCAGTTTTTCAAGTCCCTTAAGAACAAAGGACATGAGTGTAATAGGTCTGTATCCTTTCCCTTCCGATTGGTTACCGGTGGGCTTAGGTATAAAGGCCACCTTACTAGCTTTCCAGGCTGCCGGCACATGCCCTAAAGCAATGCTTAGCCTGTATAATTTAGTAAGTACCAGTACCAGCAAATCCATTCCCTGCTGCAGCAGCACAGGATAGATCCCATCTGGACCTGGAGATTTGTAGGGTTTAAATGTGCCAATAGCCCATCTTACCCTTTGTGGAGTTACTATCCTCCTTGCTACTTCCCAGTCCTCCCTCTTACCACGTCTTGTGGAGAGTTTGGCAACTGGTTCAGTGTCTGCTCCCCCAAGTTTCCTCAGAGTACTGCAAGGGAAATGTGTTCTGATTAATTCTTCCACAGTTTCCCCTGCAGTTTTTGTTATATTTCCCAGTGGGGTTCTTAGCATCCCCACCGGGTTAACTGGGTCCTTAGATAGCACTTTATGCAGTCGTGCCCCTTCCCGAGTTCTGTCAATCTCTTGACAAAACTCCTTCCAGGACTTCCTGCGTGCTTCTCTAATTGCCCTGTTGTATTCGGTTAGTGTTTTCCTATACTGGTCCCACTCCCCGTTCTTTTTTGCTCTATTAAAGAGTCTCCTGGTGGTCTTCCGAAGTTTGGCTAGCTTCTTGCTCCACCATGACGGATCCCCTACTTTTCTCCCCTCACTAAGAGGGCAGTTATCAATAAAGGATTCTACTATAGCCTCGCCAACCAATGCGGCAGAGTCTTCTAGCTCTCTCCTCCCACCATACTCCAATCCAGCCTCCTCAATCCGAACTCCCAGGTCCCTCCTGTAGGAGTCCCAGTCTGTTCTTCTTGGATCCCTGGTTGGCCGAAGCATGGCTGGATTTAGAGAGATATCATACCTAATATGTCTGTGGTCAGAAGAAGATGGTTCATCCGACACATGCCAGTTTAGTACATACCTAGCCGTCTGGTTCGATGCCACCGTAATGTCCAGGACCTCCTGTCTGGCCCTAGTGACAAACGTCGGCTCTTCCCCCTGATTTAAGACTAGTAAATTCTTAGAGCTAAGATAAGCTAAAAGTTCCTCACCTCTAGTGTTGGTACCTGTACTTCCCCACGAAGTGTGATGGGAGTTAGCATCCATTCCCACCAGCAGCTCCTCATCCACAGCCCCGCAGTGCTCGACCAGCCTCCTCAGCTCTTGTGTTGGTAGAGCCCCCGCGTAGTCAAAGGGGAGATATGCCGTGGCAAGGTTCAGCCTCTTCATCCTCCCCTCCGCCCGCAGCTCCACCGTCACTGCTATTAAGTCCCTGCAGCAGAAGTCCGTTAGTACAAAAGCACTCAACCCCCTCCTAACCAGGATACACGTCCTGGGAACACCGGAGTCCTTATCGTACAACAACTTACCTCCAGATGTCGCCAGCCCGCATATTCGTCCTCCAGAAATCCATGGCTCCTGGATGAGAACCAAGTCCACCTCTCCCCTGTCCAGCATCCTACACACGACAGCACTCGCCGCCCTGCTATGCTGTAGGTTCACTTGGAGGATCTTGATCATTGTTCTGCTTAATTTGCAGTCGCCTGGGTCCGCAGAGCAGCCCCAGGACTAGACAGCGTGCTCAACTCTACAGCCACTTCACCGGTTTCTGCAGTCGGCAGCTTGACAGCCGCCCCCGCACCCCCAGTGATGGTTGCCGTTGACACATCTGCTACAGACTCACGGTTTGCCGTCTCATTGGCTCCCACTGTCTGTGCAGTCTCGAAATCAATTCTTTTACTTACTTGGTCCATTAAAGTCCCACGAGTATGGGGGAAATAACGGTCGACCAGAGCAGAGCCCCCACTGCCCTGGCAAGACAACATACAATGAGGTTTTGTCTGGTTCCTCAAGGGGATCGTGTGCAACTGCATTTTATACCCTGCAGCCATTCATCCTTCGGCACGATGCCTTCCACCTTGGATTGGGTATTCAGTCACTGACCTTGAAGCACACCCCAAGTTCAGGACATTATTAACTGTTGCTCATGAAGCGAACAGCCTGCTTTACTCTCTTTTTTACAACTGTGTCGTTAGGGTAGTTTCCCGCCCATACTTCACTGTCGCATTGCCCTTGGTTCACCCGGGAGGTGAGAGTAACATTGTGAGGACTTAATTCCCAACTACCCCAGTCTCCCCAGTCAGAGCAGTTATTTCTACCGCCCCCAACCGGTAGACTGACGAGGAGGGATAATTCCTCACCTTTGAACCATAGCCTTGGTCCGGGCCTGCATATTCAGAAACCTTCCGGAATCCTTATTCACAGGTAACCTACATTTCTGTAGGCCGTCCCACTATCCGCCACCTGTGGACCCGCCCGGTTGCTCAGGCCAGCTTGCCGGGAAAAACTTGACTATTTTCCTTTACTTGAGAGAAAAGCACATTATATCGGACAAAACTGTTAGTGTTATTTTAATATAAATACAATCTTTACAAATCTTTCGGAGGGTTATTCAATACCCACTGGGCTTAGCGATTCACGTTTAACCTACGAATCTAAACGAAAGAAAGAGATGAAAATGCTTGGATGCAGGAAGCTAGATCTGCGTCATACGTAATGAGAATACTTCTATGTTGATCATCGCCAGTAGATTATATTGTAGATACATTTATATCAAGATTAAGCTATGTGGCCCACAAAATGCGAAGATCTGGTTCAGGCCTTCATTTTAGAGAGGCTTGGACTTAAGTTTGTTTATAACAATTAGCTTGATATGGTATCATAAACAATAGTGTCCCTTACGTTCAATGTAAAACTACTCTGACGCTAGCTATAGAGGTTGTGTTAGTTGATGAAAGATGAGTTAAAACAAATTCACAAAAAAAATTGAACAACCTACAAAAAAGTGAAAACCTTTTTTATTTTCTTTTGCACTAACAATAAGATCGAAATCGCTAGTTTTTACCAGTAACCTGTATACACAGTATAACAAAGAGCTTTTTTATGGCAAGTTTTTTTAACTGCTTCTTTAGTCACTTCGTCATTTTTTTACAGCTATTTCAACAAACGGAAAATAATTATTAAAAAATGAAAACCAGGGGAAAGATTTAATACAATAATTAAAGAAGATGTTTGAAATCAACCTAAATCTGGTTTGAAAAATCTCCAGATTCGTCAACCGTCCTTGTAGAAAGTAACATCCTTGAATTATCACAATGAAAGTTAAGGTTTTTTACCTGTAATCCTTGTGGAAAAGATATGGTGGATGAATTAAATAAATTCTTACAACGACTATAATGAATAAACAAGAGCATATAGAAAAATGTCAAACATTGTATCCGTAAAAACAGATGGGGCTTAATATGACGGATAAATATAATAGATATACTATATCGATTATTATCGAATCCGTTTAGAGCCCTGCTGCCAAGCTCCACGGTGCTATACATACATCAGAAGGCACCGTATACTTGATATTTATTTGAAAGATATGGAAGGAAAGGAGTTTTAAATACTGCGTTTGCATTTGCTTAATTGTCTTTTGAACTCCTTTGACAGAATAACGTCTAAGACACATGGTACAAAATATAACATTTCACTCTAAATCTCACTACACACTAGTTTATTAAAATATACAGATTAGTTTCGACGATGATGTCGCCTTCAAAACTACATCAGTATAAATTAACGATAGGCTTCGCATAGTACAAATATAAAAAAACAAATAAAACATTACAACTCAAACAATAAAGACAACCTAACCTATAGAACACTAAGCACTTTACTCAGGAGAGGTATCAATTTTACATTAATATTTCTCTTATCAACAATATATTACCTATTAACAACGCTAAAATTTTTAAAACATATTTTAACAATTTAACGCTATAAACTATTCGCTTATAAAATAATTTTATTACGAAATTATAACTAAAAACAGAAACTCAAGTTAAAGATTATTAAACAATTTTTAAAATTTATAAATTACTTGAAACAATTAAACTAGCGGTAGCAATCTTTTTAATACTTATTAAGTTTTAAACAGAAAGCACAGTAAATAATCTAAATTAAGGAGCAAAATAACGACAAAAAACGCCAAAATATATAAAAAAAACACAAAACTTATAAACCTCAAATGTTTTGCAAAACAATACAGTACTCGGAAAAAGAAGAGAGGAATCCTGGACCGAGCATGACTCATTGTTGACATCTCAAAATTTGTTTATAATCCAGGTCTCCCAAGCATTAAGAGTGTTGTACCCTAGGATGGTGTCAGACTTGAAGAAATGCCGGTTGTCTAGGCAATGTTTGGCCAATATATACTCCATCGCACCTCTCACATTTCATGCTGTAAATTCCCGAATTCTCACAGGCCGATTTCTTGGCCAATTTCTTTGTGAGCAAGTTGAATACCAATGCTAAAGAGACAAAGAAATTTCTTCCTCTGGTTTGGACCCTGTATGTCGACAATATATTTGGAACTTAATGGATTCTTTCCCTTGATAAATTTACCACAGAGGTACACGTGCAGAATATTATTGCCTGTATATTGATGATAGAAAAAATACTAATGTAAAATAGATAACTCTCGTGAGTAAGTGGTTTGGTGTTCTGTAGGTTAGGATGTCTTTATTGTTTGAGTTTTAAATGTATTATTTGGTTTGTTTTACAGTTGTACGATACGAAGCCTATACACATCAATTTATATTGATGTGGATTGATGAAATTTGTTAGTAGTAGTCTATCACTGATAAAAATGACATCGTCGTCGAAACTAGTCTATATGTTTCAGGGGCGCAACCAGGATTTTGTCAAGGGGGGCCAGGACTAAAATGGGGTCGGGGTGGGGGATTTCGGTTTGTTCCCCTCCGTAGAAAATATGAATTTTTACGACTCTAAAACTTATGTTTCAAGCATATGCAGCATAAAAGAGACTCAAATTGAGACTAAATCTGTTTTTTATGTCATAGTAATGTAGGCTGTTTATTATTTTTCGGCGAAATATTTTGAAGTTATTTATAGTATATATGAAGGATTAGGATATCATAAGGCAATATAGCTGTATTTTTGTGTGAGATTCTAACATTTAAAGATAAAGTTAACAACTGCCTCTAGTATTCTATAACATGCTCAGATGGTGAATTACATATTTGTATTTGTTTTGAGCAATTTGTACTACTGATGACTCCACTCTAATTTACTCCGCCATGCGTGATTTTTCAAATAATTTATCAGAAACACAAAATAAATAGACATTGTGTTTGTTGTATAATGAAAACTAACCGAGATTAATTTGTGATAGTTTGCCGTAAGGATTACTGTCACGGTTAGTCCCGACGCCAGTCGTGACATCACTGTGATGTTTACCATAACGATTGTCATACTGTCTAGTCCTGACTTCGTCGGGACGAATGCTGTGACGTTGTTTGGTGACGTCATGATTACACGACCTAGGTGAGTTATAGAAGCGGGATAGCACACTAAATTTTAGAGATTCGGTATTAGGAATATATGAAATTAAAAAGGTCGTGCAACTTATTGCTTTACCATACAGCCGTCAGCTAATTAATTCTCTCTGTAAATTATTTGCATCATTTTAACCGAGTAAAAGGTTTTCAATATCAGGAACGTATAAGATCTAAACTGGTCAAGTAATTTTACTTGTGCTTATAGGAAACCTTTATCAACCTGAAACGGCACACAACAGGGGCTCAACAACAACAAGACAGCTCCGCCAAGCAACCAAACTGAATTTTATTATATTTCCAGTTTTAATTAATTTAAGCCTGATGTCTGTGTTTCTTGAAGGTTTTAAAGAAATATTCCGATAACACAGAAAACCATATTGTTAACAATAAATCTCTTTTTATTTATAAACAAATAGTCCTACTACAGTTTTTTTTTAATTCTTAGGAAATGCATAACTATATATATACTTTTCCAGTCTTTACCACATTGAGGAGCTAGTCAGGGCATTTTATTTTATGTATAACATTTATTTCCAGTGATTTATATTTTTATAATTAAATTTTTGACTTAAAGCAATGAGCTGACCTAGTTTAAAGCATAAGTTATTTTTATGAAGATAATAAAAACAGGTAATTGTAAACTTAAGATGGGAAACATTAGTTATGTTCAAATAGCCAGTTCGAATTGATGAAAAGAAACTTCAAGTTAAAATAATTTTCACACTTGATTATTGATTTTGTTACTTATTATAATATTTTAGTGTACTGGATGTGAATAATGCTAATTTTCTCCCATATTATCCTCTTTTTACCAAAAAAACTTGATCTATTTACCTTGTTAAAAATAATAAAATACTCCTTATGCCAAAATATGTTTAACCATTCTCCCCCTTTCTAAGATTACCTTACTCTTCTTGTACCTTAATTTTATTATTTTCCCACCTATAAATAATTCATGTATATACATTTAAAGTTGTTAGTCCGATGTTTTTTTATTTATTACACAAGATCAATAATTTACACACATGGGCTACTTTTGTATTAATTATAATGTGTATAAATTATAAGTTTAAAATATTTTCTTAGGTCAACAAGTCACATCCATTTTGATTAATTATACTTTTAATATTACTTTGGCCTAACGTACTAGGCAATATTGCTAGCATACTAAAAATTGAAATAATTTCATAATTTAGTTTTCTTTTTTCAAAGCGGGGTAATTTCTCATTTTATTATGGACTAGTGAATTTTACCATATAATTGATGATGGTGGCCTTATTTGAAGTAAATCAGATAGTTTTGGTTGGGGTGACTTACAGAGTCCATTTAATAAGTATCGGGACTGGTTCGCTCTATCCTCAACGGAGCGGTGTAGGGGAGGGGTCCATCTGGTCAGCTTCGTTAGAGGGGCATTACCCAGGCGCACTTTAATTCGGTCGCCTGCGGGCATGCGTTGAGACAGGAGGTGAATTTTTGTGGCGTGTGATTTTTTATGGTGCCATCGCTCCAGCATGGAGCGGACCGTCGAGCGAAATTTCTGAGCTTCAACAACCTTTTCTATTTGTGTAAGTGAGTTGCTAGTTTACATGAAAAGTCAGTGCAGTATTTTATATACTATATATATAACAATACAAGTCACACATATTCTTTGAAACTATCAAAAACCTGCCTTTCTTGAATTTTGTAGTCCATTAGGTGAATCTTATTAATCACTTAAACAATAGTTTATGACTTTTCGATAGTTTCCGATGTGGTTGCAGTTTTTGGCTGTCTTACACCTCGGTGATCTTTCAGCAACGTGGGAGCAAGTTTAAATTCAGTTGGCCACTTTCTAACTGTTGACATTGAAGTAGGAGTGTTCCTGTACACTTTTGTCAACTTCAAATGAATTTCCTTTGGGGTTAATCAATCCAAAATGAAAAATTTTATCCCCAGAGAATATTCAAGTTTATCCATTTTAACAAAAGACATCTATTACAAAACAATCCTGTACACAAACTGCTTGAGCAAAAAAGTTAAAGCTTATCATACGAACTAATGACATGTGCGAGCAGACCGGAAAAATAAATTTTCATTGATTGGAATACCATCTCTGGGTCAGGCCGAGAACTTTTCACTCTACTTAGGTATATCAGAACCTATTAAATGCATGCACAGGAAATAAAATATTCCTCATATGTCTTCAGAAACATTGTTGCAATTTATGACTACATGCATCTTTAAGTTCCTGCAAACCCACAGCTTTTTGGGACAGTATCCCTATACATCTAGCCTCATCGAATCTGGTAGTATATATTTTCTTGCAAATAAAATAAAAGACATAAACATACCACATAATTCAACACTACTATCACTCGACATAACAAATATGTACACCAACATACCCATACACGAAACGCTCAACATCCTAGAAGCCCAATTAATACAGAACAACATACCTAAAACCCATGTTACCGAAATCATAAACATCCTCCAAACCATCACCAAACAAAACTATTTCACCCACAACTCGAACTTCTATTCCCAACCAGATGGCCTACCTATAGTAAGTACTAACAGTAGTGTCCTAAGCGAAATTTTTCTACAACACATAGAAAACACCAAGATACTCAAAAACAATACACACGCACACAAAATCATTTACTGGCAGAGATACGTCGATGATATAACACTATATAGAGGCAACTCCCGACAATGCGAAAAATCCCTCACCTACACTAATAAAATACACCAAAAACTCCAACTTCACTTCAGAAATTGAAACCAACTGATCCCTAAACTTCCTCGACCTAACCATAACAAAAATCCACACACAAAAACACAGTTTCAACATTTACAGGAAACCCATAGCAACAGACACACTTATCCAAAACACCTCATACCACCCTATCCAACACAAACATGCTGCCTTCAGATCCATGCTCCATACACTTAAAAAAATCCCAATGACCACAGAAAGCATAAACAAAAAACTAGACACAATTAAATATTTAGCATACACAAATGGATACAATACCACAATAATAGACAAACTATGGTACAAAATACAACGCGACATCAACAACAAAGATAAACTACAAGCACCAGGTGTATACAAACTAAACTGCGACAAATGTAACAAATTCTATATTGGACAAATAGGTCGCAGCTTTAAACAAAGAGTCGAGGAACACAAATAGAACACCAACTCAACATTTTACAATCACATAAAAGCAACAGTACACAAATACACAAACATTTACCATAACCTAGAAATCCTACACATCAACAAAAAAAGACTACATGTCAACACACTAAAACAATATGAAATTTACAGACACACAAAGTAAAAACATATTAAATGAATAAACACAATATAAAACACACATACCCTTTGATACTATCGAAAACCTGCCTTTAAAATCGTCACTGCTTGACTCGACATCTACATGCAGAAGACACTAATGAAGATCGCCACATAGCGATCGAAAAGGTTCTGTCTCATTAAATTTTAACAAATTTACAAAATTTAAAGTTCAGATAGTCATAAACTATGTTTAAGTGATAATTAAGATTCACCGAATGTAATGGACTACAAAATTCAAAAAGCTTAATTTAAATCGATATCAGTTAATTTGTTTTATTTTTTCTCACTAAGCAGGGCATTTTACAGCTATATATTTTTTTCCTTAGAAGTAAAATGGAACCAGTTTCTTGAAATATAAAAAAGAATAGAATTTAATATGCCTAGTTAATTATAACACAAGCTGTGATGATCATAAAAACAACCTCTTAAAACACCTTGAAGGTATGATACATCTTCTAAAAAATAGTTTTATACATGGACCCATCAATTTTCATAATAATAGTTCAACTCTTGCACCTCCAATACCAACAAGGTTAGCATCATGTTTCCAAATCTACCATTAGTTTTATATAACACCTTAAAATATAGCTTCCATTGAACGATAATACTACTTAGTGAAAAATATATATTAAGAGCACAGACACAAAAATTTGGTAATCATCTCATGCAATAGGTGTTTCCTTAAACAGGGTGGGTAGACAATATATATATATATATATATATATATATATATATATATATATATATATATATATATATATACGAGGTCTGTTCAAAAAATACGCGGACTGAGGTCATAAAAAATGTACTTTATTTGGAAGTTACACATCTGGATCTCCTTCAAAGTACTCTCCTCCCCAACACACACACTTATCCCAACGGTGTTTTCACTTGTTAAAACAGTCCTGGTACGCTTCTTTTGTGATGGCTTTCAGCTCCTTCGTCGCATTTGCCTTAATCTCCGAAATTGTTTCATATCTTCTTCCTTTGAGGGGTTTTCTGAGTTTTGGGAATAAGAAAAAGTCACAAGGAGCAAGGTCAGGTAAGTAGGGGGGGGGGGAGAACTGTGATTGAATGTTTGGCCAAAAACTCACGAGTTCTGAGTGCTGAGTGAGCTGGAGTGTTGTCGTGATGGAAAAACCAGTTATCACTTCTCCACAGTTCTGGCCTTTTGCGTCGGACGGGGTCGCTCAGACGTTTCAGTACTTCAATGTAGGTAATCTGGTTGACTGTAGAGCCTTAAGGGAGGTACTCGTAGTGAACAACACCCTTAGCATCAAAAAAAACTGTCAGCATCACCTTGACATTCGACCGAACTTGGTGAGATTTTTTGGGTCTTGGGGACGTTTGACTCATCCACTGGGATGATTGGACCTTCGTTTCAATGACGTAACCATACACCCATGATTCATCACCGGTTATAATTCTTGACAAAAAGTTCTCATCTTCATTTGAACGATCAAGCACTTCCCGACAAACCTGGACGCGATTGGCTTTTTGGTCATCGGTCATCAGGCGTGGCACGAATTTCGCAGCGACGCGGTGCATCTTTAATTTTTTGGTCCAAATCTCGTAACAAGATCCAACTGATATCCCACACTCTTCGGAAATGGTCAGACGTCGATTTTCGCGCACCAGGGTGTTGATTTGTCAATGTGTGGGTCGTCAGTTGACGTTGAAGGACGCTCATTGTCATCATTCGACAGTCCGCCACCCTTGAAACATGCAGTACGCTTCATGGCAACATTGCCGTTGGCCGTGTTGAGCATGGCAAATGTTTCTTTGCAGATTTCCCTAGTTTTACACAAAATTTCACAGGGATTCGTTGCTTTTTCAGGCTCTCCATTTTACAATCCGACAAATGAAAAAAACACTCTTTACTAAAACTGCGTGTAACTCATCAGTAAATGAAGATATCTGCGAATGAAATACCGCGTTTTAATCAGCTGATTTATACGAACCTAGCTTGAGCCGTGAAATTCAAACAGTCCGCGTATTTTTTGAACAGACCTCGTGTGTGTGTGTGTATATATATATATATATATATATATATATATATATATATACATACATATTTCAATACAGAGTTTGAATCTAAGTTTATGTTTACTTTTGAGTTGCACTGTATGACTAAAAATACCACTGTACTGTAAAAATGTAGTATTTTTCCAATGTTCATAACAGGCTTTTGAAAGTGTTCAAATTTAAAATGTAATGCATCTTTTTTATGCTGGTTTTTATTGTTAGTGGTTTAATTTTGATAACAGTACATCAATTTGCAGCTCTTTTTTCAATTTTCAAAATCAACCACATTAAGTTTTTGGCAATTCTTAGTTTCCAACAGTCACTAATGTGACTTTCAAGTCTTATCTAAATTTAATATTCATTAAGTACCTTCTATATATGGAATAAATTTAAGATAGGAAGAAATTCATTTCACTAAATTTATTAACTGGTGTCTGGTATTAAGGGTTAGAGTGAGATGAAATGTGTATTTAATTTGAAGAGTTACTAAGTGGAATGAATTAGCTCCAGTCAAGTTATTCTTGGACAAGTACTTTCTCAGATAAGTTACTGCATCAAACAACTCAATATCTTTTATCTATAATTTTTAAAATTAGCTTGACATCAAATTAATTCTTCCCTAACTCAGGCTGTATTTTTAAACCTATGAACTGAGAAGTTTTAGCATATTACAAATTGCTATGCCTACATGTTTAAATATGTGATACAACAGTCATAAAAAATGCAAGGCGAAATATTTATTGCAAGTGCAATCATTGTTAACTTCTTCTTTTATGCAGTTGCAAACAAATAGGGTACAAATGTATGTTCTAATCTCTCTTCTTGCTTCAATTGAATTCATATTCTGGCATTCAAATTGCAGTATTGTAGTATGGGAAACCGGGATTTGGCTGTGCACAGCGTAATCGCACAATTCAGCACAAATTGTTAAAAAAAGAGCTCAAAAAGCAGTGGGCTTTCATCATACTATAGAAATTATGTTTAACACGTTCATTGCCAATCACGCGATATCGCGTGGTCAGATTTTACCAAATGGCCGATCACGCGATATCGCGTGGCCGTTGCTATCCAAATTCTAAGTGAATTATTATAGAAGCCACCACACAAAATTCCAATTTCCAGCCTGGCAATGAACATGTTAAGCGGTTGAAACAGCTTCAAGAGCCTTACAACTGCTGGCATGAGTGTCAGCCATCTAGTTTTATTTTAACCCAAACATCTTTTGTACTCTACAGAAGCTTCTTCAGAAAACTCTTTGAATCTATCAACTCTCACTGTTTGAGTATAGAAGTGGGATTAAATCTTTACCACAACAGACTCTATTAATGGGGAGACAGTCTGCTGCTGTTTGAACTGTATTGTTAACCACATGGGCTACCTAAACAATGCCAATTAAATCTTTCCCTAAAGTATTTTTCAATTTGGTAAACACATTATTTTTCCTTATATGAGTCAAGTTATTATCGGTGTTGTCAGCAGAAAACACTACTAGTTTATTGACAATGTTTGATTTTTTTAAAACCTTCAATAGTTATAAGTAATTTCTGAAGATTCTTCAGGATGACTGCAATTGGAACAGCTTCAGGTCTCTATGAGTGGATGAATCCCAAGAAATAGAAGAGAACTGAGCTTTTTCAAAATTAACTTTTAACTCGGTATCTGCGAATGGCGCCAATACATTGATTACCACAGATTTATCTTCAGTACGAGCACAAGAAAACTTAGGTTAAAAAATCTTTTGTACAATTTTTAAAGTACAGACCATTGAGCGAAAGCTTTGACATTGTGATGAGTAAATACGCCTTCTACAGAAGGTAGTTTTAATTCTTTGTTACCACAAGTTAAGGACTTAAAAAAATTACAGACCTTGAGGAATGTGATGCCGAAAGAGATAGTTTATGTTTTCCACTCTTAACATGTTGATTTATATCAGATTTTCAGTGTGGCAAACTGAAAAGTTTATTCTGCATGTTAAACAATGGGGGGTTGAATCACTTTTAGTTTTTTAATAAATGAAAAATATATTTCCATATCGGTATTGAATTTACACTTTGGTTAGGCATTTCAAAATATAAAACACAAGACAACTGCTAACAATACTGCAAAATTTTGATGATGATGGTAATAAGAAATACGTTTCGTTGAGACTAACAGATCGACTGCGACTGTGTTCTGTTTGGTGACATACTCTCTAAGAACGATGACGTTAGGTTGGTTCAGCAGCTGACAGTGTGTGTAAGAACGTCTTGCACATATTCTTACACATTAGACCAGGCCTGTCCAAACCTTTTTTTTACATATAAGCGAACATGTCTTCATACATGTAGGAGTGTGGACACTTGTGCCATAATAATAGTCCCCGCCAGAACACTTCAAGTCCCATAGCAAAAATTAATTCAAAATAATAGTTCTGACTAAGCGATAGTACCACTTACATTTAATAACAGATTACACTAACTTGTGGAAGCCTCAAGACAAAATGGATGCAAAAGTTATATGAAAATAATATTGTACCCTGACTGAATCTCAAAATGATCACTGTTACAGCTATTATCTACACCATACCATTCCTGAGTCACAGAGCTGCATGAAATTTTCTTCTGAAATATTAAAAAAAAAAAAAATATGTTGAAGTAATTATTCCCAGCTTTTTAAACAAAATTTTTAAAGTTTAACTTTTTTCACATTCATTAAATTTGTACCCTTATATAAGGGGACCAGAAAAAAGCTCTCTTGACCAGAAAATTGGCTTCACTTGAAAGTCCCGTATTTGGCAGTTTCTTCCAGTTGTAATAGTTACAAGCTTAATAGCTTAAAAATATGCTTATATATGGCATATTTAAAAAAATATTATTTATTATTATTGGTAAATTAACAAGAATGACTGCATACAAGTTGTAAATTCTGAAATTAGAATTTCAGTAGTAATATCTTTACAGCCATTTGAATTTTTTATATAGTGTAGAATTTAGTTTTTTAACAAGAAATTAGATTTTATTTAAAACGAAATAAGCAAACAAAAAATACAGAATCCCAATTTTTCTTAAAAATTGCAAAATATCCTTATCGTTAAATGTGAAAGCAAAATTATTATGCATTTTGTATAATATATAGGAATAGTCTCGATACTTTTTATTGATACAAAATATGAAAAGTATTTTTCATATTCAACTGTACGTATAGAAGGTTGTACTAAAAAAATGTAAAAAACTGTACACATTTCTTGGTATGCCATAAAGTAGGCGGTTTTGAAATTTATTATTTAAAAAAAATATCCTTTTGCATCGTAGCAGTCTTATATTGCAACAGTCCTATGTGATTAGAAAAAGTAAGCAAATGTCACTTTAAAGCAATCTGGAACAAAGAACATATATTTTAAAAATAAACTGTATATAATAAATTGTTATAAAATTAAATGCCTTTCAGCCCTAAATGTTTATAAAAAATACTATAATGTTCTGTGTAGACGCCCAAAAATACTTTCCTTATATTAAATTTTATTACCTACAATTAGTCATAGTTGAAACCAAATATACTGTAAATAAAATAAGTAAAATTGTAAAATACTAGTTTAACTTAGTAGTTAACACACAAAAAGCAGGTTTCACAATCATAAAAAAAATTACAGGTGCTGCAATAAATTTATCAACACAGGAATAAATGAGTGTCATTCAATGATTGAATGAGAAACGCAATGTCTGAACAAACTTTTTGATATCAAACCATACTGACTCATATTTATTAAAACATTCCATGGAACTGAATATTCAATATGCATATAAATATTTGGATTAACAGGGTGTCTAGTAAAATAGCTTGAAGAAATTCCCTGAGTTTTCCTCTTTTAGATGTCTATAGAAAGCCCAGTTTACATTGGGCCCATCCATTGACATCTGAAGGATCTTGGATAAATCCAGACTTTGAACACCTTTTAAGAACGAATTGAGTAATTCTTTTGCTTTTGTGTCTTAAGGAACACAGAACCAAAATATCGAGCTTTCACTTCATCCGTCTCTGCATCCCAATACCTAACACTCAAATCCATTTGGGATCTTTGTGATATTTTGTTTAAACTTTCATCAAAGCCAATTACATAGTTAGAATTTGAATTTAATGATGTCAGTAACAGGTCTCTAAAATAATTTGATAAACCGAATACAACACTATTGGAAATTTTATCTTTCTGCAATCTCATGTTCTGTGCAATGGTGCTATCAGGGAACATCCTTGGAAAGAGGCACACACTACCTTCTGCATTGCGTAAAGAAGTGTTGCATTACTAAATTCACGCACCATATAATCTCTGCTTCGGTCACTTCATCTTTTAGTTTTTTATCCTAAGGAAGGAGGGGAGGTAATGACGACATCTGCATGACGCGATTGCCCACTACGGCAATGAAAACCGGAACCTTCCATGTTGAAATAAACAGTGTAAAAATAATCACCGTCAAATAAAACACATACTATCACGAGTCTGGACAATTATCTGGCTATGAAAGTTTACACAGCGTTCTGTGTGGTCAGAAACAGACTGAGTTATCTGTTATCCCCACCCGTCCATATGATAACAGAACCACTGCGCACCCCAAGGCCACGGTCCAGGCTAAAACTTCCCAGCTGTACCAACTCGACACATTTAATATTTATTGACATAAGTCCTGAAGTCATAGCAATGGGCTTATCAAATAAATAAATAATGGGCATCTAAATAAAGAAGTGTTATTTCCTGACTGCCCTGCCCCTAAACCAGCCCGCTGGATTACAATACCAAATATTCGAGAGCAATGGCCACTAGTTTTGTTTCTAATCAAAATAAATATTTTCCCGATTTTTTAAAATTTTCCCTGACTTTTCCAGAATCTTAAAATTCCCTGACTTTTCCAGGTTTTCCCTGTCACTAGACACCCTGATTAAGAAATGGGATGCCACTCGTAAACCTTTTCATCAGACCATAATTTTATGTTGAACAGTCTATAAAGCGCATCATCAAAAATGATTTATAACGACTTTTCGAAATCAAATGGCCTAAACACTGTGAAATATTGGTAAATGAAATTTTTTAGAAAATGGATTCAGTTAGAATTAATTACATCAATCTATAAGCTATGCCCAGTTTTCGTTAACATTTATGTGTTTAATCACTTAAACGATAGTTTACGACTATCCGAACGTTAAATTTTGTAAATCTGTTAAAACTTACTGAGACAGAATGTTTTCGATCGCTAGGTGTGGGCGATCTTCATCAGTGTCTTCTGCTTGGAGATGTCGGGTCAAGCTGTGACCGTTTTAAAGGCAGATTTCCGATGGTATCAAAGAGTATGTATGATTTGTATTGTGTTTGTTCGTTTAATATGTTTGTACTTTGTGTTTTTATGTTTCTGTAAATTTCATATTGTTCTAGTGTGTTGAGATGTGGTCCTTTTTTGACGATGTGTAGGATTTCTAGGTTATGGTAAATGTCTGTGTATTTGGGTCCTGTTTGTGTTCCTCGACTCTTGGTTTAAAGCTGTGACCTGTTTGTCCAATGTAAAATTTGTTACAGTTTAATTTGTATGTCATAGTAAAAAATAGTCTGCAGACAACTTGTTCAGTAAAGAACAAGAAAACAAATGTGGTCAATCTAATTTTATAACTTCAAAACTGAACTCTAGAAACCATTTTGAAACCCAGAGTTTTTCTGTCATGCTACATGCACCTTTCACTAGCTAAACATCAATACTGTACATTTCAAAATATTTTTCAGGTTAATAAAAACGTTGTAAACAAATGCATCATACATATGAAAATGAAAATATATTAGCTTTTAATATAGGTTTTGTTACAATAACAAACACCAAAGTGTTGTAATTTTAAAATGTAGTTTAAAGTGCCGTGTGACTAAATAGCCTGCATTCCACATATTTTTTGGAAAACAGTGTGCCTCAAAGTGTAGCTTGTCTGATATAGAGTTAACGCATTTGCTACAAAACTATTTTGAGCAGCTTCCTGTAACTAGTTGAACATAATAATATTTTGTATTTAAATCTAGAACAAATTGATTTTACTCGTGTCAATTTATGTATAATTTGAAGTGTTTGAGTGGTACAATATTTAAAATATCACCTTCCAGTCTACCTGGAATATTCAAAACCCCTCCCAGCCTATCAACATCCCAGAAGAAATTCCAGGCTTTCCCATGCTACTGTGCATAGCAAAGAGCTACCTAAAACATTAATGCGCTAGAAAATAACATTATGAAATTAGGAATGTATAAAGTTTAAACTTATCTGTATAAAATACAGCACATCATATGTTATTATCTATTGACAATACAGGAAATGAATAGACTTTTTTCTTACATAACTTTTATATTTACCATACTAGAGTTATATACAATCGTGTGACTACAGTATAGCAAATTTAAACAGAAATAAACAGTAATATGAAAACAGAAAAAAAACAGACTGAGAAAATGTCAAAAAAAAATTAAAGGTTGTAATTAAAACACTGTTTTTGTGTTTACAGTGTTAATACAAATTTTAAAAATATTAGTTCAAAAGCTTTAAAACAATTAGCAGACAAAGAGTAGAACTGATATAATTTTAACATTTACTGTCAAACATAAACATCCTAGATTTAAATGTTTACACACCATGTATTTAGGGTTTCAGTTACTTATTGTACGCACTTATGGTTTTTACATAATTAAAGTAAACTCAAAATGTAAAACAGTATTTAAAAAGTATAAACCTGTTTTATTACTGAATACTGAAAAGAACAATAGCCTAATCCAAACAAAAACCTGAAATAATTCAGAAAAACTTTTATATATGCTCAGATCACAAACTATTTTCAATAAAGTTGCTCCATTGGTAACTGATATAGTTGAAAAACTTAACCAATCCAATCTGGCAATGAATGTACTTGAAAGGTCTAGAAGATTACCTTATCAATCTATGTGCTTGGGCTGTTAAAATACCATAAAACGGTTTAAAAAAAATACATTATCAAGTTACCTTCGGGTATTGTCAGAAAATATGTGCTCATATACTACCAAGTAATTCAGTTGTAAGAAATGATTAGTCAGTTATAAAAGAAAAGCTATAAATGTAATGATGAATATTTTGAGAGAATAATAAAGGAAAATCAATTATTCAGCATACAAAATAACTATAAAATTTTGAGATATCTAGCAAAGTTGATATTCTGGTAGAACTGTTAACTGTCTGAATTCTGTTACAAATATCTTCTGTTTAGTCTCAGTAGTTTTGATTAAATATTGTTGGAATAAATAAGAACAGTTTAAAAACATTTTGCGAAGAATAGTTTAAAAACATGTTGCCTGTTACATACTTTAGACATTAACTCATGTTGCCTGTTACATAACCTATAGTATTGAACTTTAAAAAATAGAAATTTA
Organism: Prosapia bicincta; assembly: GCA_036971475.1. Taxonomy (NCBI): domain Eukaryota; kingdom Metazoa; phylum Arthropoda; class Insecta; order Hemiptera; family Cercopidae; genus Prosapia; species Prosapia bicincta. The sequence goes on along the minus strand of JBAIZL010000006.1, from coordinate 43,290,736 downwards.
GGTAATTAACACTGTGGAACAGTAGGAAGTGTTTCCAGTCATATCTAGAACTGGCAGATATGGCTTTGTATCATGCATAAAAGAAATAAAATTGTTAATAAGCAATAATAATTTACAAATATAAGTTAATTTGGAATTTTATATCTACTTAAGATTGTAGATAGAAAACCAAACATTTACTAATTAAATAAAATGCAAAATACAAAACTATAATGTATGATTAAATAAAAGAAAAGAATCAGGAACTGAACTAAAATATTAATGTATCTCCGTAATTTGCTCTCATTTCTTACAAATAGCAGTAACTGCAACTAATAATACTGTAAATACATACAAGATGCAATGAAAGAACATCAAATATTTGATATAAAGTTTGAACATGTTATTAAAGACACTGACAAAAATTTCAATACAAGAAAAATAGCTTACAAAAAAATGCATTTTGTATAAAAAGTAAATTAACTTAATGTGAAAAAAAGAAGTATGTTTAGATGTAAAATTTCTGGCTGTAGTTGATGTCATTTGACAGCACATCTGGAAGAAATTACTAAGTCTAAGATAAATAAATTAAACTTATACACAAATCCATACACAATTTTAAAAACATAAACCTACTAACATCAAACCTTCACTAACCTCTGTCCCTGTGCACAATGTACAAATGCCTTGGCATAATATTTATAGTAATTACAATTAAATAAAAATTTTGATAGTTTTTTACATCTAATTATTTATAATATAAAATATTTTAAATTAAATCCCTCCCACAGATGTCAACACAGCTTAACCGGTTTGCCACTATTGCCAAATGCCCACTGTTGTGCCACTGACACAATAAGTAGAAACTAATGGAAAATATAAATTTATTGTAAACATCAACTACTGCCCTACCATTTACTTAATAAAATTATTTTCAAGAAGTTATAATATGGATGTTCAATTAAAACCACACAACAATGACTTAATAAATTAGGTTTTAATGTCAGAACACAATAAGCCTTCAAGGAGTGGTACAATTATGACAAACACAGAAAAATATTTTGGGTATAACTGTATTCTTAAGCAATTAAAAATTTTCTTTAATTGAGGCATTTTGAATACCATATATTACTTATAACTACTTATCTATTCTTGTTTTTAATACAAATAATTTTAAATAATAGATATCTGTATTGCATCAAAAATAAGAAATAAAACAATACAAGTACAAGCATAAAACGGTTGAAATCAAGATATTTATATAAATCCAAGCAGATATTTAGAATCCAGCAGAGGATGATCAGACACACACTCAATAAAAAAACCATGATGGCTTCATGATTCTGAAAAATGGTACAATACAACAACTAAACTCTAATGGGATTGAAGGTCTAATGACTTGAAGGTTTCTTAAACCTGCAAAGGATTGTATAGTTATGACAACGAAATAACCCACCACGGGGACTTAGTCAGTTACTACAGCCAAACATTAACTCAATAAAAACTTCTTTGAGGTAAAATACATCAAAACACTGTCAATAAAAAAGTGAAGCTTTCATAAATCATCTAAAGATGGTATTTATGATGACCAAATAACAAACCTCAGACTCGAATAGTTATAATAACCAAACATGGCCACAATAAAAAAAACTTCTTTGACGTACAGTATATGTAAACACAGATATAACAAAAGATGTGACTGGTTTCGTAGCACTGCCAAGAATGTTATACATTTAATAATGTGATTAAGTTACCATTGAGTTATTTACAACGGGTAACAAATAATAATAATTATACAGATTAGTTGACAACTTTCAGATTATACCTGAACCCATGGTGGAAAGTTAGGAGGAGATTACTGAGCGTTTTAACAATATTAATAAAATCCATACAGTCGATAAATTATTTTTAAATTCTATGAATTATATACCATAATAAACAGGACAAAATGAGCTTTCATAAAATATTTACTTTTATACTCAGCCTACTCGAAAAAATTACTTAATTTTTAAAAAATGATATAAAATTTTAAAAAAATCAATATTATATAGATGATTCCACTCCTATTTGTACTCACTTTTTAAAGGTTTTTGGAAAATAATTATATCAATATAGAAACTATATTAAAAAAATTGTAAAAACATATTGTAAAATAATGATCTTAATTACAGACACAACATATAATTAACTACATGTAAAATTAGCATCTGTTTTATATTTCGAAATCAAATGGCCTAAACACTGTGAAATATTGGTAAATGAAATTTTGTAGGAAATGGATTCAGTTAGAATTAATTACATCGATCTATAATCTATGCCCAGTTTTCGTTAACATTAATGTGTTTAATCACTTAAACAATAGTTTACGACTATCTGAACTTTATATTTAATAAATTTGTTAAAACTTACTGAGACAGAACGTTTTTGATCGCTATGTGCCGATCTTCATCGGTGTTTTCTGCTTGGAGATGTTGGGTCAAGCGGTGACAGTTTTAAAGGTAGGTTTTCGATAGTATCAAAGAGTATGTGTGATTTGTATTGTGTTTGTTCATTTAATATGTTTGTAGTTTGTGTTTTTGTGTCTGTAAATTTAATATTTTTCTAGAGTGTTGAGATGTGGTCCTTTTTGTTGATGTGTAGGATTTCTAAATTATGATAAATGTCTGTGTATTTGTGTCCTGTTTCTTTTAAGTGATTGTATATTAAACGAACAAACACAATACAAATCACACATACTCTTTGATACTATCGAAAACCTACTTTTAAAACCGTCATCGCTTGACCCAACATCTCCAAGCAGAAGACACTGATGAAGATCGGCACATAGCGATCGAAAACTTTCTGTCTCAGTAAGTTTTAACAAATTTACTAAATATAAAGTTCGGATAGTTATAAACTATTGTTTAAGTGATTAATAAGATTCACCGAACGTGGACTAAAAAATTCAAGAATTTATGTGTTGACATATAAATGACAGTCCGACTGACACTCTGTGTTAGTATTTAATGTATTCATTTATGTTGTATTTTGTAATGTATTCCAGAGTGTATGTTACTAGACTACTTAAATAAATTTATATAAAAACATAAAAATGAGTTTTTGCTACAATTATATAAGTAAATTGGCAAGATGGGTTGGATAATTACTAGCCTTCTGGTTAATAAAGAGTGGCCAAGTCTTTTGAAAAATGTTTCATTGAAGCCAGATGGTGCATGTAACAAAGCAAGAATGTTTTAATCAGTAAAACAATATGTTGGTATTGACAGACTTCCCAATGAAGAGTCCCTGATAATGTCAGTCAACAGTATCAAAACCAGTTACAACACCTTCATTAGGAGGAATTTTGTTAAACAGCCAAACATTAAAACAAGTGAAGACTGTGCTGTAAGCTTGAATGTTTTTGATGAAAGTAGTTAGTTTGATCCCAACTGTGCAGATTTGATGATAGGGTGGCAGTTTTTAGTACTATACCAGTATTGATTTGCCACTGATTGCTATATTCAGCAGTAAGTTTTTATCGGTACATTCCAGATGCCTTTTTACAAGCTTTTCCAGCTGCTTAGAGCCAAAATTATTGATGAAACTAATCCTCATTAAAAGCTAAATTAGTCACACAAAAAAAACCATAAGGGAAGAATGGTCCCAAATACATTCAATAAAAGAGCAATTACACACTTTTATGTGTTTTGCCTGTCAAAAAATGAAATCATAGGAATAAAGTTAACATTATTTTTATTATAGACTTAAATGAGCTTATTATCTATCCTTCTGTATGTGTTACCCTTTGGAGTTACAAGTGGTGTTACTTATTTTTAGATTGTGATCAAGACGTGTGTCCTTGTTTATATTTAGGTCATGTTATTTTAAAATTCAAAATAAACAAACTGTCATGGTTTATATCAGCAAAAAAAATATAGAAGGCAAAAATGGATTTTCTCAAAAGTGTTATAATGTTGTCTCTGGGTAAGTTGAGTAACCAGGTAGCTAGGAGAGTAGGAACTCCTTGGCCGATGAATAGGTGAGAGCGCCCCGGTGGGTACATCCCATTAGTGATGCATCGCCGATTACTCCAGTTTAAAACGTTAATCTAATAAATACACATTATTTAAGAAAAAGATTGATATGGTTTTCTTAATTATGTTTAAACAAACAATTGCATGTTTGTCTCGTGTTAATCAGGCGGCTTGAAGTGTTATAACTGAAGCTTATTACAAGTTTTAATATACGAAGCGTTGCCAGTAATCACAATTACAGTCGGCCGATTAACATGAGACAAACACACAATTGTTCGCTTAGTAATAATTAAGAAAACTGTATCAACATTTTACTCATATAGATTACAGTTTTTCAATGGAGTAATCAGCGATGTGTCACTAAAGGGATGTAGTATTCCTATTCATCGCCCAGGCCTGTCCTAATCCCCAGCTTCCTGCTTGCCTCAAGTTACCCTGAGATGGCATATATAAGTTCTCGGTTATTAAATCTGACTCATTAACTCTAGGGCACCTAATTAAAACATTCATAGCATAATAAAACAATACATTCCTTTTTATCACAAAAACTACAAACAACTGAAAAATGATATTTTTTGTATGTTTAATATTGTTTTCGATGCAATGTTATTTGTAGGGAGAAAATAATCCCTACAATGTTTTGATTATCCATAAACAAATTATTTGTTTTCACATTTCCTTCAACTTATTCTTGGAAAACTATGACAAATTGTTAAGATATTTGTAGGTACTGTTTAAGAAGTATTTGCTATTATAAAGGATATATGTTTGAATTTTTTAAAATACGCTTTTGAAACAAAGACATGAATCAAACTCAATTTGTAAAAGATAATCTTTAAACCCTAAGACCCTGTAATCCGCAGTACACATTGCTCATGATTTTTAAGAATCTCTTAGTTATTTTCAACTCTTTTGCTAGTATATATGGTACATATATGGATTGTACAATTATGTCGACTACATTGACATATTAAGTAAGCCTGATAGATTCATTAATATCTAATGGTACACTTATTATAGCGAAATTGTAACGACTTATTTTAAAACGCCAAAATTAAAATTTAGAAGCAACAGTTTTTAAAAATATTTCATAGATACTAAATCTGGCTGTAAGACGTAAGAAAACTTGTGGATGTTTTACTACCACAAATGAACAAAAAATAATACAGATACCATTATTAAAACAATGCTTGACAAAACCTAACAAAAAAAAAGTATCAAAATCTACACCTAAAATTTGCAAAGTTCGTTTATATGTTGTTAAATAAAACTACTAAGTACAAATAGGGAAGGGCACTCTAAGCTGGCAATAGACTACAGTGAAACCTCTGTTAAACGCACACATACGGTTCTCGATATTTTGTCCGCCCATGAGAGGTGTTTGTTTAGTGGAGGGGTCGTCTAAGGAGAAGCCGAATTTAAAACATGATTACAGTATTTATTTACTACATACTTATTTCTAATCCATTATATGATAGGCTACAATATTCAAATAAAATTAATATATTTAACACTAATACTAAAATACAGTACATTGTTATTTCAGCTACGTTTTGCAGTACATTTGTCCGCATACCAGAGGTGCAAAAAAACAAAAAAGGCACCATTGTCTGTCCGTTGTCCGTCTAATAAAGTGTCCGTTCAAAAGAGGGGAAAATCCTATGTACTTATTATTAAATTTTTCGGTTCCCAGAAAAATGTCCGTTCAAGAGAAGTGTTTGTACGTTGTAGGTGTCCGTTCAAGGAGGTTTCACTGTACATAAACACTTATAACAAATTTTTAGAGAATAGGTTTTTTTTCACTGTTGATTTGTTTTCAATGCAAGAAGTTGGTATACAACAAATGGAGGATCAATAGTTCTCTAGGAAGCCCTAAACCTCCATGTAACACCCTTCTTAGTTTAAAATTTCTAGAAGTCTAATTTGATATTGGGTTTGACAATATATAATTATTTGGTCCAGTATTATTACATTTTACAAACAATTTGAAAAATTATTTCTGCTACAAGTGACTTGTTTTATAAAATGTTTGAAGACATTAAACTAAAAGTCACTATACATTCACCCTTTGTAAACTTTTATTCTTCAACTAGCAAACAACAATAAACACATATCCTTAAAGCCCCAATAAAAAGTTTTTACAATAAAGCAAAATACGGAAGGAAAATTAAGCAAGATTATTGTGTTCTGATACTAAGAGAAGTATAGTGGTGGCTGTAGCTTAATATAATTTTACACTCTTCTTGAAATAAATACAAATAACTGACTAGTAATTTAAGGACCAACTATAAGTTGCAGAACATCAAAGACAATTTCCAGAAATGTATCTAAAGAATATAAAACTCTTAGGAGACCCACGCACACACATACATACAAACACAGATACAGACATACTCTCTCTCCAGAAATAGCTCTTTGCGATGTCTACTCGTAATAACATAATTCTGAAGTATAGGTAGACAAATAACATAAAACATATAAAGGTAATACAGATAAAGGGACAAATTTACAAAATTCAAACTCAAAGGGGACAACAATAGAAAAAGAAAAAAAATATATAATGAAACATGAATTAAATTTGTATAAAAAAGCTTTGAAATGCATTACCTGGTGACAGGACAACAATAAGAAAGACAAATTTAAGACAGTACAAACATCAGTTGCTTAACAATACAAATAAATACATTGTAATGAAAAAATAGAAATTCACCATTTTTGAATAAAACTAAAATTTGTTTATAGTTTTATTTTGGTGAAAAAAGCTTTTAATACTGCCTATAATATGGACACTGTTTCCATATACTATAACACTGTACACTGTCACTCTGAACTCATGTCGAAGGCTTCTGATTTATCAGTTCTAACCAACGGGTTTCAAAAAACATCCTCATTCCATGTCCAGCTTTACCAACTGGAGAGTCATCTTCATTAAATGTTTCACAATTGTTAAAAATAAGACGTACATCCGAACAAAATTCTTCTCTGGATTTATACCTGGAAAACAATAACCTCTTTTATTTCCAAGATTTTGTAGAAATAAAAAGCATTATTGGCTTATGAATATAATTATACTATGTAAGTTCATACACTCAGCAAGGGCTTAAAGAGTTGCAGCTTTTTAACTTTTTGCAACATTTGCATTAACCCATTGGCCAGGCAAGGGACTATACAGAAAATCCAATTAGTTTTGTCCAATATAAAAACTTATACCTTAACTTTCTGACTCAGTGTTCATAAATCAGATGGTTATGAAACGGTCATACAGTTGTTTACAAGAGTTACAGACATTTTGAGATATGATTAAATTTATTTTTGTAGTTCAAAATTGTTTAAAAAACATTTTATGATGAAATTATTGTTACCATAATGCTTGGTAAACAATTTGTCATTTTAGTAAACTTTTTGGTAAAAAAATGCAAGAAGATATATAATCTAGTTCAGCTGACTTGACCTTGCTTGGTTTAGTATGTACTTACAAGTAAAATGTTTAACTAGTGCCTGAGAATAAAAGGAGAAAACAAAACTTTTCACTTTTATATCAATATTCGCTAAGTCCCCTGTTACACTCACAAACTCTTTGTCTATCCTTTTCTAACTATCCTTTTCATCAGCATGTAGTGTAAACTTGCAATTTTAGTGATTTTTAAACACTTTGATAGTTCAATTCTGTGGTGCAGCTTCATGCTCCAGTGTACAGAGTGGACAAGTGCAATATTAGGTGAAAGGTGGAACAGTGTACATACCTGAGCCATCCAGAAAGTAAAGAATGTTTGTGTGTGTCATATCCCCCACCTCAGCCAGCTCAAACTCTTGCCTCAGTTTGAGCAAAGTTTTGTCACGGTAGGGTTACTCACTTATGTGTTTATTGAATATTCATGCAAGGCAGCTCTGAAAACCACCTTGTCAAACGTGAAATGTGTTTCCCAACTAATTCCCAAAATGTGTGGACTATCAATACTTATAGGCAAAACACTGCCTATAAAACAACGATGCCATCACGTAAACTCCACCTCCAAACCTAGGAGAGAAAAAATACTTATCTGAACAGAAAATTGATAGTAATGGTTTTTTGGTACCAAAAGAGTTTAATCCATATGGAGTTTATGCGAAGAGGAGAAACAATGAACTCAGTCGTCTAAATTGAAACTTTACAATGAATACAAATCGATTTTCACATGTTTTCAATTGAAGAAATTTGTTGGGCAGTAGACAGAACAACAGCGATGAAGAATTCATGCATGTGTTATTATGGCATTAATTGTTGGTGCCTGAAGTGTATAATACAGACTTTGAAAAACTGTTTACACGCTGCAAGTACCTTGACACTTGCAGCAACATAGATTAAAGTACTTGTAATGTTGAAAATGAAGTTTTGTATTGTTATCTTTTGTTTTTATTCAATTACAGCAAAACATTCTTTACTTTCTGGACAACCCACGTACATCTAAAAAGTAAAAAGCTGTAAGTAAAAATTTAACATAAAACAAAAGTATACATTAAATTTAAAAAAAAAATTAATACCAACCATGAATCCATTAGCCGCTTTCTGATCGAACTAAAATCCATAGGATTTTTAATAATTTTTTTGTAAGTTGGAAACTGTTTTGTATTTACTGGCAATAGAAAAGGCCAAGCCTCATCGTGGCTTTCTAGATCATCTAATAATTGCCGACATGGCGCCATTTCTTTTGCCATTTTTTTCCCTCCAGATTTCTCTTTCTTGCTTGGTGTTGGTGGAGCTGCTGGTGGAGGGGGTGTTTCTGGAAAGATGTCTTCCACAGGGACGGGGCTGTAACAGTCAAATATTAAATAGAAAAATAAATAAGTAAAGTCTATATCTACTTTTTTTGTAATTGGATTTAAATATTTTTTAATCCTGCTTTTAACATCAGCCTTAGAGCTTTTAATATCATGTCCAAATTTTTATCAGTTTTAATTTAGAATTAAAAAAAATACTTTTTATCTCAGTTATTAATTAATGACAAAATATTTATGATTTCTCATATGAACAAGTTTGCATCAACTCACTGGGTTTCTTTAGGACATTTTAATAAAATTCATACATTTTGAAATTATTGTCCAAAACAAATAAAGTATACCTAAATATCATAATGAAAGTAATAAAATAAGCTCATAACATATATACTTTTCAGCTTATTTAGAAAAATATACAAAAATAAAGAAAAAAAATTGCGATATTATGTATAACATACATTTCTTTTCTGTTTATACTTTAGAATATAATTGTAACACTATGAAAACCAGTAAATGAACTATCAAAAAGGAAAACATCCATAAGTTAAAACAACTGTAATAAACTTGTAAAATACATAGAATATGTTTATGGATCCAAAAGACAACTAACTGGAGAAAAACCTAACAAGTGACCAATATTTTTTTTATCTGTGAAGGAATAAATATCAACATATTGTATACTTATAGATCTATTGTAAATTTATACGGCTGAGTACCACTATTTTAAAAGATGAAAAGCGTTCAAAATTATAGAAACATCTAAACTGGAAATTCGAACAATGAACTAACATACAGGTAGACTAATAAGAGGCAAGCCCTTGGTTACTATACAAGATTCTTTTTTGCCAACAGCCGTAATGTAAAAAATAAGACACATGGAAAGAGCAACACAGAATTTGAATACCAAAACAACAAATGAAAGATAGGCGGAAATAAGAAAAGGAAGATGAGGGGTAGACAGAAGAGATAAGCAATCAATAAGTCAAGGAGGCGGAGAGAGCAGAAGCACGGGAAGCCAGAAAGGAGGTCTAACTCTGGAAGTCGAAAGTAGAAGGTAGAAAGAAGTCCAATCACAGGAGTCAGAGACAAAAAAATAAAAATGCATTGTTAGACACAACATCAATGCATAGGTATGAAGAGGATGGAGGTACTTCAATTCGACTTAAGTACCAATTAATTAGTGATCATTAATTACATTTTTGTAAATTTAAAGTAAATTCAGAAACAGACAAAGAGACTAAATATAAAAAATACAAGCCACAACACAATAACATCACACCTAGAGATTAATAAATTCTCTGTAAATTGTTTAAGATAACATTAGATTTAGGACTAACAACTATTAATTTGTAAAGAGTTCTTTCTGTTTGACTTACTTAATAAAGTAGTAGCTGATTATCTTTCTAGTTTATTAAAGTACATTTTATAAGTAATCAGTGAGCTTTTATGTTTGTTAAGTCCATACAGAACATCTTTCATTAATTTAATCTTCCTAAAATACAAATCTGGAGCCCAACAAATTAATTTAATGGCAATATTTAATAATAATAATAAATTTGAATTAACATTTTTTATAGGTTTATTAAATAACATAACAAAGCAGTGGTATGTTAAAGTTGACAAGTAACTAAGCAGAGCGTTGTTAAACAAAGAGCCGTCCTTGGAGTGGAACGGCCGCTCCAGGTATCGACTTAAATATCTGTTTGATTACTCATGCAATATGTCAAATTATTGCTTCATGACAAAACCTACAAATGAGATTTTGGCGTCTCGTCCAAAAAAAATGCTAAACATCATTTGAAAGCAGCAGCGAGACGATGATGGCCCTTCAGACCAACTGCTAAGAACATTATGTACTTAAATAAATATATAAGATATGAACATTTACAAAGCAACAGAATAGCACATGCAACAAATATTCATAATGAAGTGTTTGTTTTTCAATTTATCAGTAATTTTGTAGACAACTTGAACTTTTGTGGACAAAATTTAACATTTCTACTTAAGAATACTAAACAAATAATAGTATGTGCATATTTAGGATTGATTATTAATTACAAAAGCAACAAAAAAATTTCTTATACGAATTTATTTATTTCCTGTCAGACCTACATTATTATAGTTTTCCTAAATGGTTCATTGATTAAAAAATTGGTGGAAGAGTTTAGACCAAGGTCATAAATAATATTTCTTTCTTATCTAAATTCTTTACACAGATTAAAATATTGTACATATCAAAAATAAAAGTACTCAACCCAAGTGGCAAATGGGAAAAAAATCGTGTAAATAATTGGCGTGTTTTGAGGAGAAATGATTTCATTAAAATTTCTCTACCATTTTGTACGACAATTTTAAAAATTTTTAAGGGGAGACCACTGTTAAAAAAAACCTCACAATACTTTTTTACTCGCTTTTGCTATGAACGGCTCTGGTTATATAATATGTATAAAGTAACACAGACACACACACAAAATAGAAAAATTATTATTAAACAGTCACTTTTTAGCTGTTATCATTGACAGCAGTATTCCTTTTCCTGACTTTGTATCAAAGTCTATAATGTTCCCGTTTATGGAAGCAGATTTGGGTGTATCCCACATTTACACTTGGGCTAATATTTCATTTGCCAAAATATCGCTATCATCTTCTAACTCAAATTTTCTTCTAATAGATCTTGAATTTAACTAGACCATCACATATCTTAAGTAAAAGCACAATACATAACTGATGAGTTTGTAAGCAAGTCTGTAAGAAAGGAATGTAATGCACCTGGCAGCTTTCAATACCACACAATAAACTTTCACCAAATGTCAAATAAATTTTATGTATATGAAACTGTCATTGTTTATACATAGTACACAATCCACAGAATCAGTTAATGTAAATTGATCTATCATAGCTTCAGTAATTATAGCGCTACATTGTTGCAAAAGCACATGACATGTTTTATGCCTCTATCTCTATCATTATATATATCAAGAAGATTTACAGAATATGTGTCGGTCAACAGTTCTAGGGTTAACCAATATATTCCTAGAAGCAGCAAATGGTGGACAATATTTAAATTTTGGTTAAGTTCTGCACTAAACTGAATGCAGGCTGAATGGAGAGTTTGCAACTTGAAAACTTCGATATTTTCAGGTACAGTTGCACTTTCTATGAATGGCATTGTTCCAATGATCAAGAGGTTTGTTTTTGAAGTATGTGTGATGATGGTATAATATACTGTGAATAAGCTTCAAAGAGAATTATTTACACATAAATAATCATGAGTTGACTCTAATTAGAAATGAAAAGTAGAAGATGATTTAGTGTTACTATAATTTAAGTAGCAGTAGATGAGTGTAGAATATAATGCCCATAAGTTTAAATTTCTATTCATTGAATTAAAAGGGGACATCCCTAAATTACGTAATGCTAAAATGGATGATTTTTAACCCCTCCCTCTCCATAGCGGTAGTACTGGAGCCTCCCATAATTACGTAACGCTAAAATGGATGATTTTTAACCCCTCCCTCTCCATAGCGGTAGTACTGGAGCCACCCATAATTACGTAACGCTAAAATGGATGATTTTTAACCCCTCCCTCTCAATAGCGGTAGTACTGGAGCCACCCATAATTACGTAACGCTATAATGGATGATTTTTAATCTGTCCCTCTCCATAGTGGTAGTACTGGAGCCCCCCATAATTACGTAACGCTAAAATGGATGATTTTTAACCCCTCCCTCTTCATAGCGGTAGTACTGGAGCCACCCATAATTACGTAACGCTAAAATGGATGATTTTTAACCCCTCCCTCTCCATAGTGGTAGTACTGGAGCCCCCCATAATTATGTAACGTAGTCCTGTCCTTCCCTCTTTATTGAGTTAATTAATAATGAATGCCGAATTTGTAGGCCAATAAAGAAATACATCAAATGTTCCAATAAATATTATGGTAATAATATAATGAGAAAGATTTAAAAAAATGTTAAATAAATAAAACAGGAATAAGCAACAAGTTTTTAAATATTTATCCTCAGGTAGTGGATGTCTGTGTACAAGCAGAAGCGGCCTGATCTTCGTACTTTGTATTGTGGCAATGCTGCGTTCAAGGTTACGGTTTCATATATTTTATCCAATAGTGCTCATAATTAGGAAGTTTAATAAAAGTACTTTAAATACAGGTTTTTTTTGTAAATAGATTTTATTTGAGTTCATTATTAATATTAAGTACATTTTACTTACTCAAAAGTTAAAATGGGGCTGGTTTATCTATTAAATAAAAGAAGATTTTAATAAAAATGAAAAGAGTTGTAATCAAAATGGAAATTTCAAGTTACATAACACTACTGCATAACGATACTCTTTTACTTCCATACGATGCCTAATGATAGATGTAACCCTCCCCCTCCACGGCGTTGTGTAATTTAGGATTGGCCTCTAAACGCATTGACATTTTTGTAAATTTCAACGATCATTTTAACTTTTAAAACGTTTTTTGCTTCAGATCCAGAAAAAATAATCACAAGTATGAATATCAATGTGTTAAATAATCAGAATTGCCGACCAGTTGATGAATAATAAATTCATTAAAAACTGAACATCATTTTTTTTTAGACCACAAAATGAATTTTACTATTATTTTTACTTACCTAACTATGGTTTCATTCCCAAATGTGATTGCTTCTTCAACAGCTCTGTTAGCAGAATTGCAAGGGCTGCTACTGTTCAAGTTGCTTCCACTACTAGATCGTTTGGCATTACTTCGTTTCTTTGGTAGTTTAGATTGACATGTTGGACAGTGCCATTTACCTCTAGGTACCTATACATGGAATTTCAACTTATATTGATGATTATAACTAGGTAATTTAGAATATTAAAAAAAAATCAAGACTATCAGATGGAAGACAATGGCATTATCTGATGTTAAGTTAAGGGGTTCTCTAGATTTATATACCGTCTGAAGGGTTGCAATCAAGGGGAAAAGGCTTTAATTATTTTTGTGGTATAACAATCACCAAAAGATATGACAAGACAATCAGCATATTAAGTTCTTAGCATATATATATTTTTGTTTCTAACATTATGTCTGTGGGTATTCATTCTGATATTAATACCATACATTGTTAGGCCTATGCACTGTCACAGGTTGTCTACATTTTTCTCAGCACATATATATATTTTTCTGAAATATATAATTATTTTAATGTTCATGTCCAAAGTAACAACCCATAGTCCACTGCAACAGGCGGTAGACTGACAGCCCAATGCTCAAACTAAGCAACAATGTTCGCTCAGGGTTGCCAATTAGTGCTCAGGGGTAAGCGACTTTCGACCATATCTCACGAGGCAGGTTCTATACATAGCAACAGCACTAAACAAGTCACCCGCCTGATTTCATGCAGTGGTGGACATTAGTCTGTTTTTATAACACAGATACATGAAAGAAAGACAAAACCCTTGATATGTTTTGGAGGCAGATAAGAAGAAAAAAATTTATATGAGTCATAGATATCTAGATTGGCAACAGAATGTGGTTCAACTTTGCACAGTGAACATATACAAACCTTAAATATATTATGTATAACTTAAAACATTATTAATATAATGTTCAGAAAAAATCAAGTTACATGATGTTGAGGTTAAGGCTTTCTACTGATTTGGCATACCTATTGTCATGACAACTCTCATCTTCTCAATTCTAAGGCATTGTAGTAAATGTAGGCTTATTTACTGTCGGTATTTATTTATTGGTATAACAGTTACCAAAAGAAGTGATGCTATGATCAGTAGCGAGTTAAGCTGTTGATCTTTCTGTATTCTTGGTTCTAACGTCATAAGTAATTACAGTAAACTCCCGATTATCCGTGGAATAAGGTGGCCCGGCAACGCCGGATAACGAATTCCCCAGATAATCCGCTATGAACAAAGAATACGCAAAACGATCGATTATTATACCATAAGTTACACAAATAATGACCCCGGTTAATGCAATTCACAAATAATCTTCGGAGGACAAAATAAATACAGAAAATAATTTAAAATGTCGATGTATTTGACGGGTTATAACATGTACATTTATATGTCTAACTATTTACAATACGTACAAAGTATATGTCAAAAGTAAGTATGTATGTACATATGTAATTTCCTTTACACATAATACTTTCACTTTTTAACAAAAAAATCTGTCACTTTCGTCTGTTTTTTTGTGAGCACTGATTTAGCTTTAATGTGTGATCTAAGTTTCTTGAGAACCATTTTGTCGCACAGTGTCTACTTGTGTCACAAAGTCATTAAGATCGATAATGTATATGACAGACATGGATAATGCATATGTCACGTCCTAGACTATTTATAGCCGAGATTAGCTGACATTTGTTTACAATCTTATGATACACATTAGGTTTTCGGGCGTCCAAGCATTTTGTCATTGTCTCTTATATACAGTAGTCTGCTCGCCCCTTCTATTTCGCTGGCCTGCGTCGGGATGCTTCCCTTTCAATGTAAAAATTACTACGTACATATTTACATATCTATTCCCTTCATCTTGACTTCTATTAAGCCTTATATATATTTACGTCGTAATTCACCGTTTGGAAATTTAAACACATGAATCTGATTGGAATAAAAATTGGATATTTGTAAAACAATGGTAGACCCCGGATAATCCGCAAACCGGTTAATCCGCCCACGGATAATCGGGAGTTTACTGTACTTGGAATAGATTACTGTCGTTCAATATTAATAAATAATACGTACAACCTTTAACCACAAATATTTTTATTCTAGTCTTCTATGATATTTATAAAAGTAGCCATTTTTAAAGACATGACAATACATACTCAGTATTGTCATATCTCTGAAGATGGTTACTTTGTAATCAAAATGTACATATGACTAGAGTAAAAATATTTGTGAAAATAAGTTGTGTGTATTATTTACTCTAATGTTATGTCTGTAGTTTTTCATTCTGATATTCAGACTATCTTTGGCTATGCCAATGTATAAAACCTGGTAAAATTTATTTTTCCTTCTATTATATGACATTTTTTGGTGTGTAAGTATGATTATTTGATAACTATTTTGGTTGTTAGGCTATTGAAACTAATTTTGGGAGATGTGCGTTTTGGATATTTTCAAGTTCTGGTCTATTTTCTAGGAAGAATAAGTTTTTGTTGAAAATGGAAATTTGCTACTGTACATCCATGTAAGATGAGCTTTGAGCAGAAAAGTGTCTTGAAGAATTATTTTCTATTTGTAAAGATATCCTTAAATTATAAAAAACTGATTTTGAAACAAGTTGTGAAAATTCAATATTTATGAAGAAAAAAAATTATTTCACATTTTCTAAGCTGTTAATTTTTTCCAGAGGGAGAAAAACCAGGAAGCTACAAATTCTTCAGATTTCAGTTCAGATATTTTTAGAGATCTATAAATGCTCTTGGTGCTCCAACTGAGGAACAAGAACCACTTACACACAACTTAAACTGTGTGATCTAAAAGCCAATGTGTTTGTTAAGACCAGACAAGAAAAATGAATACATTACTTTACACTGATATCTAGTGAAACATAACTAAACTTATAATAGTTGAGATTAAAAATGATTTTAATATTAAAATCAAATTGTAGTCTTCCTCGTTGCATATTCTGGAGTCAGCTGGAGGTTAACTGGAGGTAATTCATGGGTATATTCAGCCAATTGGCCAGAGTATTTCTACCAAATTGTTGATTTGTTAAGTTTTTTCAGAATATTACTAACAAGAATTCATAAATATACTACCATATTAAATTTGCCCCTCAAGCAATTATGTTGGAAAATTTAGATCTTGACTATGTGGAGCATTTTTGTTGCTTACTTACTGATTTTAAGTGGCAAATTGCTTAAAAGAACGCATTTTAAACACTTACTTCAATGCAAAACTGGAACACATTTGTAATAATTATTAATACTAATAAAAACCTTTCTTTTACATTTTTTTGTATGAACTATCTCAATTATTTTAATGTTTATTCTATTCAATTATTTTATACAAATACTGCCTCATTAACTTTTCTTTATTTTATTATTTGACAATTTTAGTTAATTAATTTTAAAAAATAGACCTTATTTTACAGGTTGCTTTAGAAATTTTCACCAAGATAATTCATCTAATTTGCAATGTAACACAAGAACCTTACCTTTGGAATGGAAGGCTGCAAGCAGTCGGTGTGGTAAGCCCGAGGACAATGATCACACAGAACCAAATTTCTACCCAACTTTTTACCACAGACTATACAATTGCGTTCTCCCGTTGCTTTATTCATGCACTCGTAACAATACCTACAACATTAAAAATTATGAAAGTTATTTAAAAAGTTCTGTGCTATTTTTTGTACACCAAACTGACAAGTCAAATTGAAAGGTTATTTTCATTTTATTATTTTTTTACTCAGGCAAATATTAAAATAATAAAAACCAAATTATAAATGATATTCAGAAACAGACTGTCCATAAAACATAAAATAAGAGCAATTGTACCTGCCAGGGTACATAAACAACAAAAACTTTAGCACTTTCCTATCTATTTATTATTTTATCCTACCGAAACCAGAATAAACAAAACACATCTTACACAATATCAAGAGCACAGTGGTACAATATAGCCTATAAAACTCAAAATAAACTCAAGCATTTATTGTGTAACCCGAAAGATAAAATTCCAATGTTGGAAAAATCAGGTATTTATAAGATAATTTGTAGTACTTGTAACGAGATGTATATAGGTCAAACTAAAAGAAAAATTGTAACCAGATTTAAAGAACACCTTGCCCATATTAAATATGAAAGACCTGAAAAATCAAGTGTAGCAGAACATGTCCTTAGTAATCAGCATGATTTAGATAAAAATGTTATTTTAGCTAAATGTATAAACTCAAAAAAGTTACTTAATAGTTATGAAAGTGTTTTTATAGTCAAATCAAATTGTAAATTAATGAATGCAGATAAAGGACCTATTCCTTACTCACCATTATATACGTTACTTAAATAGCTTTCTTCAAATTACGATGTTTTAATCTAATTACTTTTAGTTTATTAATTGTTATTGCTGTAGTTTTTATCACATATGTATTATTATATTGTAATTTTTGACATAACCTATTTGGTTCTTGATGGCCGATCGTTATTTGGCGGTCGAGGGCGGAGAGGGGGCGGAGCTTACCTCACGCCTATATATAGCGACCGCGGAGAACGATTGGTATCATTCTAGTTTGTAACTTCTTGTGTGCTAGATTGTGTTTTGTAATAAGACCCTCTGATGATGATGACATGGTCATCGAAATGTACATAAGGGTTTAATCTTAAGTAACTTGTCTTATTTGTTATTTTTGATTATTTTTGTGGTATTGGGGTTCTTTTCAATATTTTTATTGTAAAACACATCTTTTTTTTAAAAGAAGTTATTATTAACAATAACAAGTAATACAACTAAAAGTAAACTAAAACTAAAGACTTAACACCAAATACCCTACTAAAATCATAGCTCACGTAGATTAATCAAGATAAAAGTATTTGTTTATATTAATTCAAATAAAGAATATTAGTATACAAGTATATAGCTGTGAAAAAAAGATTAAGAAGATTAAGAAAGAAGAAAAAAGAGTTTTTACTGAATATGTTTACATGATATAAAAATGAAATGGCCTGTTTAGACTTTAAAAGTGCATTGAAGATCATTACTGCTACAAATGTCGTTAAAGTCATCAAATAAAATTTATTATAAACTTATATTTATTATAATTAAAATATTTATAAAAGTAAAATATTTTACATGTTAACATATGTACTGAATTTTCTGAATTATACAAATTTAAATTTCTTTTATTTACTTGGAATTAATTTGGATCATTATTATTACCCTTAACACATTGAATATGAGCAATGTATGTAATACGTTCTTCACAATGTTCCCCCACAAACAAACAACGTATCTAATACGTTTCTCAGTTTGCAGCCTTATAACTTTATTGAAACGTAACACATACATCTTTCGTTTGTTAAAGATTATTCTATATGTATTTAGTTAATAGGAAAAAATATTGGAGTGCCAATATTGTGAATATTTTATTCACGAACTCGTAAACTACTCGGCAGAGTTGTAAGATCTGTCCATCACCATTTCTGTTTACTTGCAAGCGTGTAGCGTCACCTGTTTGTACTATATAAACATGGATTCTCGGTGTTAAGCTGTTAAGGAATTAGCTGACATTTTGAATAATTCTGGCTCTGATATTGATTTCAGCAATGATGAAGATAATACAGAAGGTATGCATAAATTTTTCTCAGTATAAAGACTTCAATATTTGAGTTTATAACAATAAATATTACAGATTTATTGTCATGATGCGTTGCTGTTATTTTTCAATGAAATTATACAAGTTTTTTGTTCTTGTTTTTAGAGATGAACAAGATGATACAGACGAAAATATTGAAGTTCATAATAACTATGAGATAAATAATTATGTTATGAATTTTGGAAATGGAGGAAGTAATATAAATAATATGGCAGATTTATCAAGTGTACAACAAATTCAATCACAATCAAATTTTCTTCAGAATACACCAAGGGTTTAGAGCGATTTGCTTCAACCCCAACTACCAGTTTTGGATTGTTTCTCTTACTTTTTTGACTAAGTGTTGCTAAGAGTTACAAAAAGTGAAACAAATCGCTATGCTACTGAATCAATAAACTCTACGAACCCAGGGGAAATTGAAACCAAATTCTTTATGGCACAAGTGGACAGCAGTGAAATACTAAGAATTTTACAAATTTGTCGCAATAGTGCCAAGTGTAGTGAAAAAACCTGGACTCTCTCACTACCAGTCAACAAAAATCCAGTATTGCAAAGTCCCTTTGCTAGCAGTCTACTGTCAAGTGACAGGTTGATGTCAATCCTGGCTATGCTGCACATTTCTGATAATGCAACCTTTGTTCCCCGTAACATGGAAGGGCATAAAATAAGATGTATTTTATGACCAATTTATTGAACGGAGTAAAAGTGCCCAGAAACCTCCTGAAAACCCCACTGTTGATGAGGGAATGTGTTGTTTTCAAGGTAGACTTGGATTTAAAGTTTACACTCAAAATAAACTTCATAAATATGGTATAAAATTTTATACACTATGTGACACAAAAACAGGCTATGTACTAAACATAGAAATTTACACAGGCAAACAAACTAACATTAGTAATGCCACAATAGTTGTTCAACGGACTCTTTGGCAAATATTATTTTAAAAAATCACACAATTTACATGGATTGATTTTATTAGTCTCTTATTATTCCATGAAGTGTGACAGAAAAAAAGCATTAGCTGTAGGCACTGTACGAAATAATGGAGTAGGATTGGATAAAGGTTTAGTTGGTCTTAAATTACAAAAAAATTAACTGAGTTATAGAGGAAAAGGGCATCTGTTGTTTTTGAAGTAAAAAGACAGTCAGGATGTCTTCATACTTAGTACCAAGCACTAAAATACAGCAACTAATGTTAAGGTGAAGTCAAATTTGGACAAGTAGAAAAAATGATCGTTCATTGACTATAATCAGAACAAACAAGGATAATCACAGAGATCAGCTTATGAGCTACTATCCATTTCATAATCGTCAAATGAAAGGGTGGAAGAGAGTATTTTTCCCAGGGTGTCTAGTAAAATAGCTTGAAGAAAATCCCTGAGTTTTCCCTGACTTTTCCAGGGTGTCTAGTAAAATAGCTTGAAGAAATTCCCTGAGTTTTCCCTGACTTTTCTAAATTGTATTTACACTATATTTATAACACTTAGAATATAAACAAATTTATACAACTGTCTTGTCTTAGCTTTTTTGCTTTAGTTTTTCAATCTCTTCAGATATAAGTTCTATTTCTTTTGTAGCAACTGACATCACTTTTGCTTTTTTAGCTTCCAGTTCCTTCAGCTGAATATTATTTTTCCTCTTCTCAGCTGCTCTTCTATCTTTCTCGGTCATTTTCTGTCTATAGAAAGCCCAGTTTACATTGGGCCCATCCATTGATATCTGAAGGATCTTGGATAAATCCAGACTTTGAACACCTTTTAAGAACTAATTGAGTAACTCTTTTGCTTTTGTGTCTGTAAGGAACACAGAACCAAAATATCGCGCTTTCATTTCATCCGTCTCTGCATCCCAATACCTAACACTCAAATCCATTTGGGCTCTTTGTGATATTTTGTTTAAACTTTCATCAAAGCCAAATACATAGTTAGAATTTGAATTTAAAATAATTTGATAAACCGAATACAACACTATAGGAAATTTTATCTTTCCGCAATCTTATGTTCTGTGCAATGGTGCTATCAGGGAACATCCTTGGAAAGAGGCACACACTACCTTCTGCATTGCGTAAAGAAGTGTTGCATTACTCAATTCACGCACCATATAATCTCTGCTTCTGTCACTTTATCTTTCAGTTTATATTTATCCTAAGGAAGGAGGGGAGGTAATGACGACATCTGCATGACGCGCTTGTTCGCTACGGCAATGAAAACTGGAACCTTCCATGTTGAAATAAACGGTGTACAAATAATCACCGTCAAATAAAACACATACTATCACGAGTCTAGACAAATAGCTGGCTACGAATGTTTACACAGCGTTCTGTGTGGTCAGAAACAGACTGAGTTATCTGTTATCCCCACCCGTCCATATGATAACAGAACCACTGCGCACCCCAAGGCCACGGTCCAGGCTAAAACCTCCCAGCTGTACCAACTCGACACGTTTAATATTTATTGACATAAGTCCTGAAGTCATAGCATTGGGCTTATCAAATAAATAATGGGCATCTAAATAAAGAAGTGTTATTATGATAAAGAAGTGCTGACTGCCCTGCCCCTAAACCGCTGGCTTACAATACCAAATATTCGAGATCAATGGCCACTAGTTTTGTTTCTAATCAAAATAAATATTTTCCCGATTTTTTAAAATTTTCCCTGACTTTTCCCTGAATTTTCCAGAATCTTAAAATTCCCTGACTTTTCCAGGTTTTCCCGGTTTTCCCTGTCACTAGACACCCTGATGCTGTTAGGAAAGATACATGCTACTACTGTAAAGCACGTGATGTAGCCTAACTGTTTTCAGAAGTTTCACACTCAAGCTAACTTCACAAATTGAAATATTTTTTATACATGTTTTATTTCTTGTTCTATTATAATAATTTTGTTTATGTAATATATGTAAAAATTTCCGAAAGTGATCTAGTAATGATGAAAGAACCAGAATTTAGTCATAGTTCTTAAGCGTAAAAATTAAAAAAAAAAGTTTAGGTTGAGATTGAATTGAAAAAAAAAATTATTAAATAAATTATATTACCTATGACTTTAAGATAACAATTTTAAAAAGGAAATCTTTGTGGAAACTTTGTAGTAATTATTTTTAAAGTGATTAAAAAGTAATTACTTTTTATATTATTACTATAAAATTCTAAACTTTTAAAAAATATGCCAGTTTGGGGGGTATACTACAGTATCTGGGAAGCAGACGGCAATGTGTTAATCTACGTTAAAAAAATATGGCTCTAAAAAAAATTATCAATTGTTTTTCAACATTTATTACTACATGTTTATTACAATCAGTCCTAATTAGTATGAAATTCTGGAATTCATTATCTTTGTAAACAATTTTAGAGAAAAGAAAGTAAGTAAAATCTATGTGTCAAAACTGGAGTAGATACAATTAACACTATTGAGAAAGATTTTAAGGTTTTATTTTCATCTCAAAATATAACAGCTTTACTTCGGCTGCTTTATAGAAATGGATCAGGAGACATGAAAAAATTTAAATGTGTTTAATAAAACACTATAAAATACTAGATTATCATTTAGTATTTTTTTCTCATTACTACTACAAAATTAAAAAGTGAAAAGTATTAACACAGGGTAAGAATCAAAAGATTTAGCTTGAATCTAATTTTGTAAATTCTATACTTATGATAGTATATGAGAACCGATAATATTATGTATAATACTGAATATACTGGGTCCCATAAAGTCATACAAATTGGGTCCATCACATAATTCAACTTAATTTTTAAAAAAATTGTTTAATTCATTTTAACATTGAATTACTCAGAATATCCCTGATTCCAATTAGTATAGATAATCAATCTTCTAAGATATAATGTTAAAGATATTTAAGTATATTAACAAAAAATAGCTGAAAAATTGAAATATGTAAGAAATTAACTTAATTATTATCAAGGGGAAACATCTTTGGTGTCAGTTTCCAAATGTATCAATCTAATTCTAGCTCAATTTGTCTATTGTCCAATAATATGTTTGCCTTCTAGAAGAACCAATAAGAGTAATTGTTGATTAATTGCAAAGAGGGAGTGAAACTGACCTCTATGGCAGTTTGTTAACTATATTAGCTCTACTACATGCCTTTTGGGCATGAGCAAATTATGAACAGAATAACATGCTAAAACATTATCTATACTATTATATACAAATCTAATTGTGTGTGTGTGTGCGTGTTACTCAATCATGTAAAAGCTACTGGACCTAATGACCAGAGATTTTACATGGACATTCTTAATGTCTCTGGTTAACACAGGTCTATTTTTATTTAGAAATTCCATCAGGCACATTTCACTGTCCTTGAAAACTCTCTCAACACTCAATTATCTATACTCCATTATATACTTGATTTGATTTAATCAGCTGATAATCATCTGTAAAAGGCAATTTTAAACACATTTAAACAGCTGATAGTAAATTGTTTGTTGTTATTCATCTTTTGAGGTTAGTTACAATTTACAAATGTTATGTTACTAGCAGAAGCTTTTCTCTCTCTTTGTTTTTCCAGACAATAATCGGTAAATTTATAAAAATTGATATTATTAGGATTTTATCTACTGTTATATAAAAATCGAATGGTGTCTGCCTGTGTGTGTTAATCACATAAAAACTACTGGACCCATTGAGCTGAAATTTTACATTGACATTCTTAGGGTCCCTGTTTAACACATGGGCCTATTTTTATTTAGAAATGGCTTCACGGCTCCGCACCACTGGCCTTGAAAATTTCCTTCAACACTCAATTATCTATACTCCATTATATAGTTGGGTTATATCTGATAGTAAATGATTGTTGTTATTCATCTTTCAAGGTTATTTATACTTTACAAATATCATGTTACAAGCAGAAGTTTTTCCTTCTCTTGGTTTTTCAAGACAGTAATCGGTAAGATTATAGTTTAATATATTTATTGGGATTTAATGTCAGTAAATTATATTCAACCCAAATAAAAATACAAATGAAATCATTACAAATATACATCAAACTCGTACGAAGGACGGGTACTCTGGTAGTTTTTTATGTAGTTTGTTATAAAAATAACCTGAATGTGTCTATAACTTATTTATGTATTATCCTCACTGAAATGATTCAGTTAAATGTTATACATACCAATCTCCGTCGGGTATATTCTCCATTTTCGGTTTGAAACAATAAGTATGGTATCCTTTATCACATCCATCACACAACAATAATTTGTCTTCATTATCCCCGCTATGACAGAATTGGCAATTCTGCAACACAGAATAAAAAATGCATGTGTAACATGTGTGTATAACATATATTGTATGAATGAAAAATATTATACAATTTTGTAAAGTCTATCAGACTTTGAGGAGACAAAGCACCGAGCTGATATGTGTTACCAATTATCCAGCATATATTTTATGACTAATTTTATGAATTTTAAAATATCTGACCTGTTTTTTCGTAAAAAAACCAAAATCAATAAAATTTTTTTAATGCAATTAATTTGAGCTGTTGGGGAACAGAATCTATGAATTGTATTGAATTTATATATTCAACTTTAATACAGTTCATAGATTCACGACAACTCAAATTCATTACATTAAACAATTTTTTATGATTTGTATAGTACACACTAGAGATGGGCCGATTCCTAAAATTTTCGATTCCGATTCCGATTCCGATTCTAAAATTTTTCCTTTCGATTCTCGATTCTTTACTCGATTCTCGATTCTTTCAAGTTATATTAGCTTATATGCTAGTTCTCTAATAATTAATTTAGTTAACATCTTGGTCATATGGCAAAACCTTTTAAAAGTTCCGTTTTAATGTAATAGGCTACAAAAAACCTTCAACCGTGAGAGTGATATCTGTCTATAATATAATTTATTAAGGTTAAGTTTCGGAGGAATAATACAGTGTTTCTGTTATCCGTCTATTCGCTCAACCGTCATGGCCACGGTTCCGACGGTGACGGTTAATCGAGTTTTTACTGTACTTTTTTGTGTTTTGTTCTGACATCTATAAATCAGTGGCAGTAAGACACGTGGGCGAGAGAGAGAGAGCAAAAGAGAGTATCGAACCCACTCTAGTGAGAGAGAGAGACGAGCGATGTCAAACGACCAGAAATGGTTACGATCTTGATTGTTGTTGCTTCATAAATAATAATATTTTTGTTTACTTTAATCATTTAATTCATTCAAATCAACTAATACATAAATAAGACATAGTTGGTAATTAATTATTTTTCCACACAAATATAATAAATTTTGTTTGGTAATAAATTACTCCACACGCATATTTTAATAGTTAACAAAATAGGAATCGAAATCGACACTTTTATGAATGAAGAATCGAGTATCGACGATTCCTCGATACCACCTAGAATCGACGATTCCTGGAATCGAGAATCGGAATCGGCCCATCCCTAGTACACACACAAACAAACACTCACACACACATACATTATAGGTGTGATCAAAAAATACTGTGAATAACTTTTTATTAAAAAAAGTAATAAACTTACATCGAATTCGATTTAACCTCTAGCACTCGGATTTTTAACATGCTTTGCTTCCCCAATTGTAATTAAATTGAGACAAATTCCTCAACTGAAAGTTGCATTATTGTTTATGGGAAACTTTGTTTTCTCTTACATGATTTTAGTAACCTAAGCTATTTGTATTTACCAATACAGTATGTATATGGTTTTATTATCTTATTTGTAGTTTTTCAGGATATGATACCTTTGAAAACAGTCTCCCGGATGAAGTCCTGGTTTTCTGCTGCATGTTTTGCAGTAAAAAAACTTCCCCCCCCCCCCCCGACATACGAGTAAACTGTAATATACGCTAAGCAGGGGTCGAGTGGTAAGGGTTAATCTCTTTCAAAGAACTGTCCTTGGCTGGCAATGCACTTGTCAAACCTTGTATCTATGACAGGAAACATTTCTGGAAGGCATCTTTTGGAAGGGTGTTTAGTTGCTTGGTTATAGCCCTCTCAATGTCAGGAATGGTGTCAAAACGTTTTCCTTCAAGCACAGTTTTAATTTTTGGGAAAAGCCAGAAGTCGAATGGTGCTAAATTGGGCGAGTATTGTGGATGTGGAAAACAGGAAAACATTTTTTGGCCTAAAACTAGAGAATGAGAAACGAGGTGTGACACGGCGCATTGTTGTGATGAAGAATGAAGCTATTTGGCCATTTTTTTCGGTCTCTTTCTTCATGTCATTTCACAAACATTACAGTACCCCTTATAAAATTCAGAGTTCATAGTTGTTCCCCCTGGAACTAAGTCTAATCGCGCTATGCCCTCACTATCGAAAAAACCAATGAACATGACATCGATGTTTGATTTTGTCTGACGTGAATTTTTCGTAGATGCATTGGTTTTCCATTGGGAACTCTGCATTTTTATCTCAGGGTCATATCCATAGACCCAACTTTCCTCTCCAGTTACAATTTGAGCCATGAGGTCTGGATCTGTTTGAAGATGATCCTTTAACTCCGCGCAGACTGACACACGATTTTCCTTCTGTTCATCAGTCAAAAGTCTAGGAGCAAATTTTGCTCTAACTCGTCTCATTTGCAAATTATTAGTTAAACTGCTATGCACGGAACCGGACGAGATCTTAAGATCTTCCGATAACTCTCAAATAGTCATTCCCCTGTTTGAACGAACCATTGTTTCTACTTTTTGCACACTGTCTATTAATGGGTTATTTGAAATCCATTATGTGCGACCGACACGATAAACACAAGCTCACTCTAGCGGCTCTGGCAGTTGACAAGCTCCAGCATGTTGCAAATTGTCACTGCCTGTCTCAACGGATCACTCTATTAGGCAAATTACATGATATGGATGTAGCGTCAGCAGTTGCCGCTAGAAAATTCATTCACTGTATTTTTTATCACACTTCATATACTACAAAACATAATTGATTTAGTTTATTTGACACAAATTGCTACAATTTGTTTCAAAAGTTTTTCTCGAAAACAAATATGGGTGTAAACCAGGTTTCCTTTTGAAAATACAAGGTTTATAATTTTCCACTTGGCTTCAGTGTCTGATCTTAGGTTGTCCACAGTGTTTTTTAGTTTCTTGTAGTAGGTATATTCTTTTTTTTCTCAATCTTGACTAGCATAATATATAATTGTTCACTTTGATTATTTCTACAAACAATATTTTTAAAAAATGCTATATCATCAATAAATTTTTTTGTGAAGCCGTAATTACTGATCAACTCCAAGAATAGCTTCCATGAGCTTGATGTAATGTGTGATCTAATTAGTTTTACTGGATTCACAAAACTGCAACCTTTGGTGACCATGATAAAAGCCAGTGGATAAAAGATGTAACAAATTCATCTCAGACACTTTCATGTGTGCGTGCTTAAATATTGTATATATTTTCTAGTTAGTTTTAGTAGAGCGCTAAGCTTATTTAGGAATTTTTGGACTAGATAGGAGACTGACAAACTTACCCAGTGGCATTAGTCCAAAACTGCAACCTCTTGGAAATAAATAGAGACACAACATATCACACTATTGAAAATTTCGATCATACAATGATCTTTATCAGTCAAAAAAAAAAGACTGAAGTGAACCACAGATGTGTGTAAAAATCCAAATTTCACAGATTTATAGTTTATGATATAGTACTACATGTTATTTGTAGATGCAATGTAAATTTTGCCTGGCACAGTACACGGCATGGATGGTCTGAGTATCAGAATGATTAATTTCTTCCAGGGAAAAAACAATCATGGCTATCATCGCCTAACTAAAATATAATTTGAAAAGTGAATTTAGAATAAAATGAATAATAAAACAAAAATAAAATAAATGGTTAAAACTAAATTTAATTATCTAAAACTAAAAAAAAAAATAAAATTTAAATCATACAGATTTTAAATATCATTATATAGAATTAGGTAAGAAAGCGATGACACGGTCGATAGCCGTGACATTGTCCCTAAAACCACCTTTAAACTTCCTCGAAGACCGTAACATTAATACAAATCAGTCAAGCAGAAATCTGATTGACCGTGATTGTACCTCCACAAAACAGACATAGTGATAGATCCTCCTGTCGCATCAACCATCCATGTGTTAACAAAAAGTGACCGATGCGAAGACGAGTAACCACCACTTCCTCTCTACGATTTGAACAAACAGATGACCTCCATGGTCAGATGGTATTCTTGATGTCCCTCAGCTTGTTTTCCATTTAAATTTTGCCATTCTTCATTCCAAACGGAGAATAGTGTATTTTTAACTTGCATACAAAATCTGATGCCATCACACGTTGTGTCATGGACACAACATAAATGGAGCCTGTGTATTGAGCAAAAGATGTCTCCAACTAATGGGTTCTTAGTGTATATTTCCTGAATGGCCTGGAGAGCACTTTTGGAATCGGAACACACGAGATAATTAGATGTTGCAGACAGAATCGATCTTAAAGCTTGGAAAATGACATAAAGTTCTGCAGTTCTACAGGCAGAGGGTAATCTGTAAGAGTAGGTTTGTCCTTCCATATAAAATGCATATCCTATCCCATTGTCCAGTTTAGAACAGTCTGTGAATTTATGAGTGGTGATAGTAAAAAGGTGATAGTAAATGTTTATTGTTATTCATCTTTCAAGGTTAGTTATACTTTACAAATGTCATGTTACAAGCAGAAGATGTTATCTTCTCTTGGTTTTTGAAGATAATAATCGGTAAGTTTATAGTTTGATATGTTTATCAGGATTTAATTTCAGCAAATTAAATTCAACCCAAATACAAATTAAATCAATATAAATATATGTCAAGGGCCATACTCTGCCAGTATCTAATAAAACATTGAATACTAATCCATAAATCCATCTATCCCAAACTTGTTTTTGTATATGTTCTGCATAGGTGGGAATCTTAACCCATTGCTGATTACCACTTCCATCTATTGATTATTTCCTGCAGAGCTATACTATTGAAAAATATGCAGCATCAATAGTCAGTCCTGGAATGTTTAGTTTGTCACTTGGTAATGTATTATCTTCTCCATGCTTCAGATAAGCAGGTGGAACACATTTCTTGTGGATAAGCAACTGTTTTTGCATCTCAAAACTGTCATCATAAAGAAAAATATCTACAACTCTCTCAGAATGAAACATAAAGAAAGATATTTACTGCTGTCTTAATAGGTTCTTATAACCAGCTTATCAACCAGGCCATTTAGGTCCAAGCTCTTAGCCTAGTTTGTCTTCCTTTATAAAAATGCATAGCCTCTAAAGGAGAGTCTACAATTAACGTTAATGATCAAACCATGGCAATATCTTATTTTTAAATAATTTATTTTACATATTTATGATACGTATTAAATATTTTAATTTGTAATTTTTTATAACAAATAATCATTTAGTTTTTTTTTTTTAATTGCACAGGCATCCAGCTTAATGTGTAGTCGATAGCACGATGTCCATGGTAGATGATGGATGCAAGAGTTCAGTAACCTTTATCTCTCAATATGTCCCTCCACGACGACACCAGTGTTCTTAAGATGTCCCTTGCTGATATCGGGTAATGACAATGCATAAGTATGTGCTCCAGATCCTCCTCCTCAATCCCACATAGACTGCATTCAGGTGAATCCGTGAGGTTAAAACGGTAAAGATAATTCTGAGTCACAATGTGTCGTGTTCGTGCTCTAGCTGCAAAAGTTGCTACTGAACGGGGGATGTTATTATACATGTCTTCTTTTGCGGGCTCTGGCTGCATTTGATGTAGGTGGCGACCCGTGGCTCCTGTATTCCACCTATGTGTCCAGTGAAGCCTAAAATGTTTGTTAGCCGAACTTTTGCACTGCAGCAACGAGAATCTACCCTGGTCGCAAGGTCACATTATGCAAGATTCTTTTGTGATTCTATCTGCTATTTCATTTCCAAGAACTCCACAGTGAGATGGGACCCACTGAAAGGTTATGGATTTGCCCCAGATATATAGCTGTAGAAGCTGTCTCCTTATTTCCTTGATCTGAAAGTAGTATGCCGTAGTACCTGATCTGGATAGTGTTTCTAAAGCAGATCTGGAGTCCGTTAAAATGCAGATGTGGTCACTGGCCTGGGAATAACAACTGGCTAGAGCAGTGTTGATAGCTAACAGCTCGGCGTCCATACTAGAGTGCGCACTTGCCTGTATATTCATGTACTGCTCATGATTACTCTGGTTGAAATATCCCACACCTGACATCTCCCTTCCCTTGTCCACTGATCCCATGGTGAAAATTATTGTATGGTTTGAATACAGATCGTTGATCATCTCCAGTGTAACCGCTCTAAGCATATCTGCGTAATTGTTCTTGGTAAGTTTCCCAGGTAGGTCGAGAACTACGCTTATGCCTGGCCAGACACTTGGGAGATTCTTCGTACGTTAGCGGGATCCACTCAGGAGAATTTTGATTCATTGTGCTTGACAGGTTATACATTTGATGAACAAATGAAGTTCTGATGTTACATCTTCTAGTGTCTAGTTTATAAAGTGGATGAGTGGCCGGCTCAGCTCAACTTCCATCGCGACTATCGGAGTGCAACCGAGACAGAGGCGGTGGGCTGCAGATTGTACAGCTTGAATTTTGTTGATATGAGTCTTTGCCACAGAGCCCCAGACTTCACAACCATATGTGGCCTTTGATCTCACGAAGGCGAGATAGAATGATCTAAGCATTGACGTGTCCGCACCCCATTTGCAACTCGCTACTGCCTTCAGGGCATTTAATATATGAGCTGACCATCGGAGTTTGGAATCCAATACAAGGCCTAACAGTTTTGGATTTCTGTTATGTTTAAGGACTATATCATCCAGTGTTAGGTGAGGGACATAGTTTGCAAGATTTGTTGCGTTGTATAATATTTAATGCGGATTGAACAGTTTGGGTTGCTTCCTGCGGGTCTGTACTTGTGCTGCAGATGGTTTTGTCTGCAAAAATGGCAGTATGCACTTCTAATGGTAATGAGGTAGACGTCATGTATCATGACGTTGAATAGACTTGGACACAATATTCCTCCCTGAAAAATACCATTTTCGATATTATGTTTAGAATATTCCATATCATTGATAAACGTTTTGATTTGACGATTTTCTAGGAATCTAACAATGAATTGGAGATTTCCCTTATTCCCAATTTCATACATTGTAAAATGACTGTTGCGTGGGGAATTTTGTCAAATGTGAACTAGAAATCAATCATGGCAGCCACGGTGGACTTTTTGGATTCAAAACCTTCATATATTTCACCGGTGAATTGTAACATTACATCGACAGTGCTATGCTGAGGGAGAAATCCAAATTGAAAGCTGTTCAGCAGGCTCCGGGACTCCAGTCTCCATGTCAGTCTTGCTCCATGACGCTCCATCAGCTTGCATAGATTCGATGTTAGTGAGATAGGCCTGTATGACTCCACTTTGGCTCCACATCTCCCTGGCTTGAGCAATCCAATAATAGTGGAACTGGCTTACTGCTGGATGGTCAGTATAGTTTGCAATTTATTGTATTCTAGATTTTAATTTTGTAATAAGACCCTCTGATGATGATGATGACATGGTTATCGAAATGTACATAAGGGTTTATTCTTAGGTAGCTTGTATTATTAGTTATTTTTCTGGTATGGGGTTTTTCTAATATTTTTATTGTAATATATTGACCACTGTGCTCTTGATATTGTATGTTATTTTTGTACTCAAAATTTGTAAAAGTAGGTTCATCTAGAACAGAGTTACAAAGGTGGGGGGGGGGCGAAAATCAATTTTTGGGCCAAACCATGGTGCGGGGTCTGAGAAATCTATTTACCAGGGCGGGACGGAATTAAAAATACTGCCCGAGGAAACTTTTTTACAATTAGATTCAAAATGGTGAATTTTGAGGCAGTTAGATGGCTTTAACTGACTGATACATTGATCCAATTTTGTATAACTGTATTAAATAACTGTTTCTTTTCAAGTTTGAAAAACTATTAGCGGGCCGCACAGTTGGACAACCCTGGTCTAGAACATGAATATTGTTCTTTTTTTCCCAGTTACATTTGACCCAATTGTTAAATATATCAAGTATGGTGAAACTGGTGAGCAATTTTAATAAAATTTATTTTTCAAATGCTTTATGATTTTCTTCATGTGTCCCAAAGTGTGTGTGCCCCTTGCTCTGTTAAAACCTCTTGCCTAAGGGGTTGTGGGTATTATCTACACCACTCATTCCCAATAACATTATTTTAAAGCATTCTTGGTGAGAAGCTAATAAAATTTTAAAAGAAAAATCATGCTGAAGTACCAACAGTTAAAGAAATTTGCAGAAAATAGGAGCAACAAATATGCTGAAATCAGTTTGTAGCATACAACAACATGAAGCAAACTAAATATAAAGTTACTGTAAAATCCCCTGCTGAGTTCTTAACATCAACTAGTTATAAGTATCTCACTACATTTATACACTACACTAATTTCACAAAATGTATTTTTTCTACAAAATAGAAGTGACATATCATGCAACATATACGTTGTTTTACATTGATGTTGAAAATAATACATACATTAAATTTACCAAAAGAGTATAAGAGAGTGAAATTTCTACAAGTTAATTTTAAATGTTTTGACAATGAATTAAATTCTTTTTAACCCCTTCCTGGTTTGTGACGACTATACGCGACACGAGCTGAATGCTGAATAACGGCCGCTGCCGTGTATACACGTCACGGCAATGGCCTGATCGTATTTATTCCGTCTATGCCGTGGTTGCTCGACAAAGTTCATCCAAATGCCGCTAGTTCATGTGCATATATCTTCAAGCAAATATTTTGTAATATGTTACTATTTTTACCAATGTTTTTTTCGATTCAAGACGTTTGACTTGTCAGTTGCCAACGGCCAACCTGCTGTGCATTTGTGCTTGTCTATTCGTTTGCCATATTGTTTCATAGTGTTATTTATGCAATTTAATTATTTTATGTATAGTGTAGTTGGTGTTTGAAGTTATTTATAGTAATATTGATATTTCTTTTTACTTTTTCAAGAGAGATATTTCTTGAACTTTGGTTTTAGGTTATTTATAGGTTATAAAGGTAATACATTCTATAAAATGGATGAATTTTTGAGTGACAGACAATTGCATGAATTGTTGTTAGAAAGTGCTTCTGATAGTGATTCAGAAGATGAAATAGATGATTTAGGCGAGGAAATTGAGATAGAAGACAATGCTCCTCTAGTATTAGGCCCTCAGGTGCAAAATCCAAACCCAGTAAATACAGCTGCTGTCCTACCAAATCTAAATAGCCTTGTTTGGGAAAACTACCACTCTGCTGGAAAAACATTTACTGAAAAAGTTTTCACTGGAGATCCAGGAATAAAAATAACGATACAAAATCATAATGATCCATATGAACTATTCAAGCTATTCATCACAGATGAGTTGGTTCATATTATTGTGCAACAAACTAATAAATATGCGGAACAGTTTTTAGCCAATCGTCCTCTTCTACGCTTTTCTAGATTTCATGCTTGGAAAGAAACAAACACTGACGAAATATTTATTTTATTGGCTGTGTATGTGCTGCTAGGTCTTATTTGGAAACCTGAAATAGGAAAATATTATACAAACAAAAAATTGTTTCCACCCCTGGTTTTACAAACCTCATCCCTCATAATAGATTAAAACTTTTGAACCGTTTCCTACACTTTGTGGACAACACTACCCCAGTCATGGAAAATAAAAAAATGTCGAAAATAAAGCCAGTTTTTGATTACATTACAAAAAAGTTCCTAGTCGCAATGTCTCAGTAGATGAAAGCCTACTCTTGTGGAAAGGGCGGTTGAGTTTCTTACAGTACATACAAATCAAAAGAGCACGATTTGGAATTAAATCGTATATACTATCTGAGGCTAAAACAGGTTATATTTGGAAGGTAATAGTTTACACCGGAAAGGAAACTGAAATAGCCCAAAATATGCAACACCCTCATACAGTCAATGTAGTTCTGAAAGTAATGGAAGGTTTACTTGATCAAGGTTACTGTGTTTATACAGACAATTTTTATACCAGTCCAGAACTAGCACTTGTTCTAACTAGTAAAAAAACCGATGTTGTTGGAACTGTCCGAAGCAATAGAAAAGGTTTGCCAAAAGATGTTGTAAAACAAAAATTATCAAAAAATGAGTCACTTGCTGTTGTTGAAAAAGAAGGGAGGATGATCTATGTCAAGTGGGCTGACAAAAGGGACGTCCACCTTTTATCAACTAGACATGAAATTAGCTATGTTCTGGTTATAAGAGGAAAAGAAGTTGTAATACCTGATATAGCTCATGACCAGATGTTGTCTGCCTATCCTATGGAACGTAAACGGCAGAAAATATGGTACAAAAAGGAGTTTCGGCATTTGGTAAATATGTGGATTTTCAGTGCGCATGTATTACACCAAGAAACCGGGGGTTCAATGACTTCTCTCCAATTTAGAGAAAATCTTGTAGAGCAAATTGTCTCAAAGCATCTGGACGAATCAAATAAACCAAAGAAAGGAAGACCCTCCGCTGAAGATGATCCACTACGTTTACTGCAAAGGCATTTTCTTGATTTTGTATCTTCCACAGAAAAAAGAAAAAATGCCATGAGGGGGTGTGCTGTGTGTTCCAAGCATAACATACGGCGTGAGTCACGTTATCAGTGTAATGAGTGCGACGTGGCACTTTTGCGTTTCACCATGCTTTAAAATATTCCACACACAGAAAAACTTCTAAAATGTGTAAAATTGTAGACTTGTGATGTACAGTTTTAGCCTAGTGTTTTTCCCCCTTTTTTTTCTAGTATTAGTGAGTATATGGATATGTAGAACTGAAATTCTGTAAAAAACTTCAAAATGTAAGTAAATTTCACTTTCTTCCATAAAAATAATTTTTAAAAATTTTGATTTTATGTTTAATAGTTGTGTAATATTATAATAAATAAAAATAAGTAATAAAAAAAATAAGCACTTTTGGGTTGTTAAAGTGAAATTTAAATCGACCGTTAAGGGGTTAATATAATCAGTTTGTCATTAGTCTGTCCTACTGGTTTTTTCACCTGAATTAATGCGCCTTTTTAATTAATTATTTTTAGTTTCAACACCTTTTGGAAGAGGAGAAAGATACTAGTTAAGATATACCTTTTGTAAAGTTTTTCAGTAATGTAACAGTCTCAAGAAATAGTAAGTTTACATCAGATTCAGAAATAATATAGTTAAAGAAAGGTACAATATAAACACCACATTTCTATATCACTGTTATTAATCTTTAACTTAAGATTAAAAAATTTATGCTAGTTTATAAAAATTTTAAACTTGGTTTTAACTTTTTTAGATGTAGAAATCTAGTAGAATATTCATTATTCACTTTGATGGTATTTATATAGTATTTAGACATATATGATATTGAAAAAAATATATCTGCTGTTGTAGAAAGTCCTAGCAGATATGGAAAGGGAAAATATCTTCAAAGAAACGCCTTTTTGAAAGAAGTATACAGATAACCTCACTTTACACAGCCACAAACCTTTATAAAATTAGGATATTTTACAAAATAGAGCTCTAAAGTGATACAATATAGCTACAAAGAATCTAGTTAGCACAGATTTGTCTTTTTTAATTTTTAAAAATTAAAGGGAAAGTTGGTCAATTGTTGCATATAACTGTGCTATAACATACCTAAATGGAGTTATCACACTTGTCAACTGGTTAGCCTATGTTAGCAAAGTTTATTTTGTTATCTGTTTATAATCATATATACACACTCACTCACACACTCACACACACACACACACACACACACACACACACAAATATATATATATATATATATATATATATATATATATATATATATATATATATATATATATATATATATATAAATATATATATATATATATATATATATATATATAAATATATATATATATATATATATATATATATATATATATATATATATATATATATATATATATATATATATTTAGGTTAGTTTTGGTTGGTAAAGATTATTTAGATTTTTTGGACTAGGAGACTGACAGACTTACCTTGGTAAGAGTCCACTCTGTAGTCTTGAAATAGAGACACATAAAAGCACTTAAACAATGATATATTTCAACCACGCAGTGGTCTTTGTCAATCGAAGAGAAAACACAAAAAGAAATATGAGAGAATGGAATAAAATAATTGACAATTATTATATATATATATATATATATATATATTACCTTGAGTGATGAGGCACCCTGTGGTGTGGACTGCTATACCACAAAAATAATTAAATCACTCCCCCTAATTGCAATCCCTCAGAACTGAGAAGATGGGAACTATCATACCAGTGGTATACCAAGTCCAGAGAATCCCCTAACCTTAACATCAGATAAATCAATTCATTATTATTATTATTATTATTATTTTTTCCCCTAATAGCCTCAGACGTCTCCAATCTCCTTTCCCCTGACAGACTTATATAAACTATAATCACTCATATGCTCATGGTAACAATATATATATATATATATATATATATATATATATATCTTTAATCTGTGCATCTGTGACATCTGATTTCTACTCTACACGATCTGTGATTACAATTTATATTTATTTTATTTCATTCTCTCATATTTCTTTTCGTGTTTTCTCTTTGATTGACAAAGACCACTGTGTGGTTGAAATATATAATTGGTTAAGTGCTTTTATGTGTTTCTATTTCAAGACTACAGAGTGGACTCTTACCAACGTAAGTCTGTCAATCTCCTAGTCCAAAAAATCTATCTATCTATATATATCTATATATATATCTATCTCTATATATATATATATATATATATATCTATATATATCTATCTATCTATATATATATATATATATATATATATATATATATATATATATATATATAGTTTTGGTTGGTAAAGATATATACTTTGTAGCTATATTTTTATGTGGTATAAGATAGTGCTCTGTTTTATAAAGTTTATAATGTTGTGTGTGTGAGTGTGAATAACTTAGGTTTTCTTTGTCTTTTTTTAATATTGAATTTTTGAGGTGTTTGCAGATTTTATTTTTTCTGTGTTCCTTAAAACTTTTTACATTGCCAGATAAATATTTTATTCTATAACATTAGGTTTGAAACTATATAAATACCAACACAATGATAAAATACAGAAAATAAATAACAGA
Source organism: Prosapia bicincta (assembly GCA_036971475.1). Classification (NCBI taxonomy): domain Eukaryota; kingdom Metazoa; phylum Arthropoda; class Insecta; order Hemiptera; family Cercopidae; genus Prosapia; species Prosapia bicincta. The sequence continues at coordinate 43,253,471 of JBAIZL010000006.1, read as the reverse complement.
AATAAACGGCTTTGTGGATAGTCCACAAATAGTGTGAGTAAAGCATTCACTACAGAAAAGCTAAATACGCACTACAGGTTCTCAAAATAACTTAAAACTTCAGGTAATCTAAATCCTGGGAAAGATGAGAGATTACCAAGCTACAAGTTATAATGACAATAGTTTAGATGTTAATATCTGCAAAGCCATGCGCACAGTAATACCCACACTCATAGCTGTCACAGACGAACTCACAGCTTTCATAATGCTCTTGTCCCAAGCAATGGAAGCCTCTAACATGTATAATGCCATGGAGAGTTGAGCTGAAGTTTGTGCCTTGGCGATCGCTTCTCTCCACACAACCAAACCTTTTGGAAGTGATTCCGACTGCTCTATAGTACATCCTGCCAAATTTACATCCACAGTGCTGTAAAGGAAACAAAAAAAATATAGTTATAGTTAAAATGTAGGATACAAAAGTAAATGATGTTAGGAGATGAAACATTAGGTTTTCAAAAACAATACTACATTTAGATGGACTTAAAGTGAATCTATAAAAGTCAGTAGGCTGAACTCAGAAACAACTTCTAAAAATAAGAACTGAGAAGAGAATGATAAAGAGATTAGAGAAAAATAGCAGAAGATGAAACATCTGACCTACAAAAAATGAAACTAAAACTGGACCGTTTTAATGAGGTAAGCTATAATGAGTAGGTGGGCACACTATGAGTTACTCACAGAGGATTTAGCATATATTCAGGAGTCGACAAACAATTACGATAAATATTATGCTGTTATATGGATTTGGAACAATGGAGAAAATTGAGTAGTTCCTTCTTTGCAGTGTCTATAGTCAGGGAAAATATAGATATTGGACATATAAAAGGGAGAATTATTTAATTACCATGGCAATATTACTTCACACATAAACAAAGAACATAGATCAATTTCAAGTACCACCATCAAAGATGTGACTTCTAAATTATCAAAAAAAGTATGTTACAGTTGGTCCAACTGTTTAGACTCAAGAACCCTACATATCACGTATAAATTAACTGAGATCCATTATTTATCACAATAGGAGCATAGTCCTATTTCAAGCACTTGTTCACAAATCAACACCATATATATATTTTATACTATAAAGGTGTATTAAAATATAGGTACAAAATATCGAGTTGCGATGAGTTTGATTAAAAAAAAAGAAAATGTTAACTTTGCTAATGTCAAAAAAATTATTTATAAAAAAAGCAGTCCATTTACATTACAGTGGGTTTAGTATTGCATGGCAAAATACAACTTGTTATGGCAAGCTTTAAATACCCACAAACATTTTTTTTGTACGTATTGTGCGTTGTTAATTGAACATTATTTTTTTAAACATTTATAGTGGAATAACATATATGGTTAAGACAGGTTTGAATATAAAAAAATGATTGTTGTAACATAAGGTTGTAAGAATGGACATTAGCCTTAAACTTTTTTTATAGCCAAACCTATGCCGACTAGATATTTTGTTGCTATATTGTAAGATAAGTATATAGTAATATAATTTAGTATAAAATAGTGTATTGTGTATAATGTTTCATGTGTCTTTGTGCATTGAGGATTGTATATTGTATTGTATATTTTAAGCAATATTTAGAGTTTACAACAATTAAAATGACTCTTGTTTAGAATGTATGTTTGAGTAATATATAAATAGATTCCATTTGAAACAACTAAAGTCAGATTCATCTCTTGTCAACTATCATTAATCAGGCTTTATCTTTTCAAACATTTATGTTAATTCATCATGTACTGCTATTATCCCATAAATTGGTATTATACTTTATTTGTCTATGACAATTAACATTTAAATAAATAGGGTTAGATAGAGTAACTTATAAATGGAGTGAATTAGAAAACTCTGGTAACAATTCTGAGCATTATTCTTGCAAATCTAACACCAGGTTTAAACAAGTAGCGATTTACTGTATGGAATACAAAGCCTTGAAGCCGGTATAGAAGATTACCTCCAGTTCCAAATTGAAATCCAATCCAATCTATTTGACCATTAGATTTTTCATTGTTTTACAATTATCTTTCAATGTGCTATATTTCCCATTACTCTCTCCCAATCATTACAACATTTTTAGCATATTCATGCATACATACAAACTCTTACGGACCTTATCTCTCTCTACCAAACCCTCGACGTCCTCTGGATAACTCCTGTACAATCCTCACCTCGATGACCATTTCTCGTCGGCAAGAAAGTAACGGTTTATCCCTTGACTATGAACCCTGGTTTGAGAACTGTATCTCAAGGAATAAACCTCTCAGGGGAACCAACCCCTGAATTTGTTACAAAAACCAATTAGCCTCCTATAAGCCTTTTAAGCTCATTTCGGGCTAGTGGAATCTTTGAGAGACACTATTGACTTAAATACTACAATTGAATACCTAGTGAATTTATTTTATCTTAAATGAAAACAAAGCTAATTGGAAAATATAATTTTTTAAATTTAACATTAGAATTTATTATTATTTAGTTTATGTTATTTTACAGGATTTATCTTCTTATGTTTCATCTAACTTGAATTTACAAGTAACCTACCTATCTAGTTTTAGGTTAATAGTGCAGAACATGTCTCCTTATTAAATCTACAATATTATTATTAACACACACACGCACACGCACAGGAATTTTTGGACTAGATAGGAGACTGACAGACTTACCTAATGGCAATAGTCGAAAACTGGAATCTCTTGGACATAAATAAATACACACAAATAAAAAACTCATCTCTCCCTTTTTTGATTGACAAAGATAATTTTTGATCGAAATATTTCAATAGTGTGATACATTTTTTATATGTATCTATTTATTTCCAAGATATTGCAGTTTTGGACTATTGCCATTAGGTAAGTCTGTCAGTCTCCTATCTAGTCCAAAAATTCCTAAATAAGCTTTAATCTCTACTAGAACTAACCTATATATATATATATATATATATATATATATATATATATATATATATATATATATATATATATATATATTCTTGATATTTAACGTTATCCATTGTTTTTCCGTTGCACTGACTTTATGAAGTTAATATATTACTATTGTGAGTAATTTTCACGAAAATGTTCAAGAAAATTACTCACAATAGTAATATATTAACTTCATATATATATATATATATATATATATATATATATATATATATATATATATATATATATATAGACTTACCTTGGTAAGAGTCCACACTGTAGTCTTGAAATAGAAACACATAAAAGCACTTTAAGTGCTTTTATGTGTTTCTATTTCAAGACTACAGTGTGGACTCTTACCAAGGTAAGTCTGTCAGTCTCCTAGTCCAAAAAATCAAATAATCTTTACCAACCAAAACCTAATATATATATATATATATATATATATATATATATATACATATATATATATACATATATATATATATACATATATATATATATATATATATATATATATATATATATATATATATATACATATATATATATATATATATATATATATATATATATATATATATATATATATATATATATATATATATATATATATATATATTTATATCTACCCTATTCTTTTCTAATATTATCAAAAGCCACAAGTTCAAAATATATATACTAACATTTACTCAATTTCAATTATCATAATTAATTTTGTACATATTTTGTTTAGCATATCTCATATACATATCTGAGACATATTGTTTAATTTTACATATCTCAGAATCTTGTTAATCTTCAAACAGTTTAAAGTTACTCTATCTAGTTACAATAGGCTATGCCTTTTAATACAAACTTCATTCAATTCAATATCAGTCTGGTTAACATTTACCCATTTTTAGGTTACCCTAGTTAGTTATATTAGGCTATACATTTAATAAAAATTTCATTTACTTTTCATAGTTATCTTCTATGTTAATAACGAATTTCCTTTCGTTCTTCGAGAATAAAGCCATATTTGATATTACATCATTTAAACCTAATATGTTAATTTCTATTTCAGGCAAACGGTTGAATGGGAAATCAATTTAGAATATTTATAAGTTAATTTAGCTAACCTAAGAGAGGTTTCTATTTTTATTTAATTTTAACTTGAATTTAATATATTTTGAAATAAAGATTTATTGAAATGGAAATTAAATTTTTGTATATGACCGTGTACTGCAAAAGGTGAAGTATCTTCCAAAAGTGGTTGGTTCTTACGCATTCTCCCTTTCTTTCTTGAAATTTTTTTTTCTCTTCTTGCATGGCGTCTGTGAAATTCTCTAATTCTGACGTTTGGGCATTTTCTTGATCGAGATGATGTTATGAGGATATGTGAGCATCTGCAAAAATACCTTTACAATCCCCTGCCACATCGAAGCACTTTATACGGTTGTATTACAACATATTGGATCTTTAACTTTGCTTGCTGGTAAAACACGACCACTCGTTACGGCGGTGGAGATGCTACTGTCCGCTAAAGTGTTACCTCAACGAAGGCATGCTTTCTTGTCCAAAAGACTAATCTCCTATGTCATTACGTCCATCTTAAATTTTAAACCAATGGGAACTCTGTTACCATGGTAACCATACTGTTTTAGTTTTAATCTTGACTCCATTCTGCTTGTATTCGCTTAACTTATTTTTTTTTTTTGATTTTTATGAACGTCTTTTCTTTAATGCAATGTTTTACTTTTAATTTTTAACTTTCATTTTAATAATTTATTCGTCTATATTTCTTCCAATTTATTTAATTTACTGTTCCTTTTTCTTTATCAAATTACGACAACAGCGCTGTTTCCTCAGTGTGGCAAGATCTTATAAACAATCTCTCTATAAATTTTTTGAACTGAGTCAAATATACTTTTATTCCTAAGCTCGATTCTAGACTATACCATTTTAGATTATGATTATTAAATTTAAAGAATTATAATTTTCCCTAGCTAGGCCTAAGTTACTCTCCTTACACTTCTTATATTCACTATTCATTATTATATTTGCTTAAAATTGTAATATTATGCCTTTTGGCCTGGTTCCATAGACTATATAATTACCGTCCTATTGGCATCCGTTACTTAGGCTAGCCCTTTTAAAGTTATAGTTTTGTTTAATATATCTTACTGATCAAAATTTGTTCTGTCTATGTCTAAATTACTCTGTCTACCCTTTCTTAGTCTATTATTTACCAAATTTCCTAGTCTGTAGTCTATTTAATCCAAATTTAATTATTAATATTAGGCACTTTGGCTCAATTCCACTAACTACACTTTTACTGTTTAATTTAAACCGGTCGATTAGGCTTTGGCATATTTAGAGTTCTGTTTGTTTATAATATATTTTAACACTCACAGTTTGTCTAATTTAGTTTCAAGTAAATCTGTTCATATTTATTTCCTCTATAGTTACTATTTTTTTATATCATTAATTTAAAATAATTTTAATATTAGGCACTTTGGTCTAGTTACATATTCTGTACCACTACCATATTTCTTGCATCGGTCATTTTGGCCGTTGCAAAACATACACACTTTAACAATTACAATACTTAAATTCTATTTACCTGATTCCAAGAGGAGGTTTGAGATATCGCCTTTCAATAGCAGCTTCTAAAGAAATCAATCGATTTTTTGCCACAGTAACTGGGTTCTGTGAAGAGTTTGGATGACTGAATGCAGGGTGGAATTTTGTATCTGATGTGGTTGCTTTAGCTGGAACTTTCCATCCCTGGAGGAAACAGAACAAGGTTTAAGAATGTGGCAGGAAAATAATAATCACAGGAAAACTGTGATTCACACGAATCTCTCAACAAAGCTTTTATACTAAATGGATTATATACAAATTTTCTAAATTAAAATAGTGTACAATTTTATTGCAAAATTAAAAATATGTTTGTATGTTATTTACAACAGCTAAATGCCCAAAATATTTTTAAAACAAGATTCATTTTATAATGTGCAGTAGAAAAAATTAAATTTGTATAGCATTGTGAAAGCTTTTATTTGTTTAGTAGTACATAAAGTGATACTATCCATTGAGTAAAACTGGAGCCGTCAGAAAATAATAACATATTTACCTGTAACATGTTAAGGCATTTCACTATTACACGTAAAGATAATGATTTAAAATTTTTAAGTGCTCTTAATTCATAGTTGATAAAATCAAACCACTCTACTTTCTACTGAGCAAAACTTGTTTTGGTAAGTTAATAAAATGAAAACACAAATATTGTGAGTAATGGGATAAAATGTTAGTTTACTTTGCTTATCATACAAATGAAAATATTCTAAGAGTTATATTAGGCACTGAGTGAATAATGCTATTGTGAATACCTGTCAGACTTTTAAATATTAAAAACTACCCTATTTGTATTAATTTTTTACTTTTTATGTTGTTCGTTTGTTTTTAATTTTTCTTTTGTTTTGAGAGACAATGTAAATAGGCTTAGGTATTTTTTTCAAACGTCATAAAATAGTGTAAACTTCACATTTTTAACTTTAAAATAATTCATTACTTGAATCTAATATTTTTTATGATTTTAAAAATTCCTATTGATAAATCAAGGTTGAAGGTTTTGTGTAGCCTATTACATTAAAACAGAACTTTTAAAAGGTTTTGCCATATGACCAAGATGTTAACTAAATTAATTTTTAGAGACCTAGCATGTAAACTAGTATAACTTGAAAGAATCGAGAATCAAAAGGAAAATTTTAGAATCAAAATTTTAGGAATCGGCCCATCCCTATTTACTACAATTATGCAAGAATATTTCTGTCATTTAGAATAATCTCACAAAATCTACTACAATTATACAAGAATAATTCTGTCATTTGGAATAATCTCGCAAAATCTACTACAATTATGCACGAATAATTCTGTCATTTAGAATAATCTCGCAAAATCTACTACAATTATGCAAGAATGATTGTGTCAATTAGAATAATCTGGCAAAATCTACTACAATTATGCAAGAATATTTCTATCATTTAGAATAATCTCGCAAAATCTACTACAATTATGCAAGAATGATTGTGTCATTTAGAATAATCTCGCAAAATCTACTACAATTATGCAAGAATATTTCTATCATTTAGAATAATCTCGCAAAATCTACTACAATTATGCAAGAATGATTGTGTCAATTAGAATAATCTGGCAAAATCTACTACAATTATGCAAGAATAATTATAAAAAAATTCAGATGATTTGTTGAAAGACTACCTAATGGCGAAAATTACTTGAATAAGTAAGTATAGTATTCTCTTGTTATTTACAGGGGTTACGTTCCCCAAACTTACAGCGTATAATAGTGAACCCTACTGTATATGGAAAGGCGAGGTTACGTTAAACATAAAAAATTTCAACATAATTACAGATATAATGTTCAGTTATAATACAGTAAGGTATATTTACACACTACATAAATACGTAGGTTTAGGAATCTGTAAACTACCATTGATTTCATCATGTAACCGGTACAGCATAGTAGCAGTCAAATATCCTTTGCAGCACGAAACCCCAGTGCAGATTTCTTCTTAGATAAAAAAGTTTGTGAACACATCCTTTTCCAAGACAGTCCATTCTCATACGCGTTAAAAGCCCTGATTGACTATGTAACCTTTCTCCAAAGTAAGATTTTTAAAATGCGTTGGTGGCTTCATGATCACCAACTGATTCACCGGCAATTATCATGTTATAAAGAGAAAACTGTCTCCTGTGAAACCAGCCTTTACTTGCTGAAAATGATTGGCTCGATATATTCACCATGGTTTTCAATAAAATGTTCATACAAACACTCCTAGCTTTTCACGAATAAACATTAAACTCAGTGGCATTCTTTTTGCAATAAATCTTCAATCCAGACACTCAAAGCTTTTTCCATTTTTTTCGATCTTTATATCGCTGCACAAAGGTAAAATGCCTATTTTTTGAGTATTACGCCTAGTAGGGCACATTATAACAGATGTTTGGAGAATAATCAGATTTCTTCGTGATAAATAGCTATGGTACTGTACAAAATTAATAAGATGAGAACACATTATGCTACAACTTGCATAGTAACTATATTGTCTTTTTTGTCTTTGTTTTAAAATACGATACATATTAGCAGGAAATGCTGTAATTTTGCCAACCATGAATAAGCAAAATCGCGAATACCAAACCCGTGAATAGCAAGAGTCTATGTAATGTCTTATTAATATAGACAATTTTAATCTTTTAAGAATCAGTTTGAAATTATAAGAAATAAATAATTTCATTTTTATGATTTCAACTTATATAATTTATCATTTCTATCAAATTATTTTTGTAGAGAAATGTTTTTATATCTGATATTTTAGAAAATCTTCTAACCTCTCGATGGCTTCAAGAGGTAATAGCCAAAGATCCAATCGCATATAATCTATATTGAAAAACACAGGAAGACCATTACTGAATCAAGATAATCTCATTGGATATTAAAAAAATTCATATTAGATTGGAATAAAAACATTTAATCTAAATTCAAAAAATACGAACAATTTTTATTATTATTTTAAATTCTCATTTCTTCGAAAAAAGTTTAAAACATCCTGCACTATTTTTTAAAATTAATCTGAAAAAGTCATTTTCAGATTAATATTTATTGTTTAGTTATCGTTTATAATTAATTTTTGTGAATATCTGATTTTTTGTTCAACTGAATTATCCATTAAAAATTTATTTTGATATTTGACATCAATAATGCCCTTATTTTTTGTTATAAGATGATAGTAAATAGCTACTTCAATTTTGTGATAATTTTAATATTTGAATAGAATAAAACTTAAATAAAACACGAAATTCAACAATAAAAACCCCTTTAATTTAGGAGTATAAATACATAAATGAACCACTGCTAATACTGCCTTATACAACTTATTTCTTTCACATATGCAAGTATTAAACCTTATATTTAAATGAATAACAAAACTGAACCCTGACAATCATTTGGTAAATCTGTTGGCTTTTCAATTTTTTTTTACCAAGATACTTACTTTAACCTGCATACTGGCATTTGCCACTTTGTCCTCCATAGCTTCTACTTGTTCCAGCACAGACATGTCCACTCTCAGTGCTACAGCATAGTTCCAATCATTTGGGCTATCTGGTGGAGGTGGAGGCTGGTCCTCCCCTTCAGTATGTGGTTTTGTACTAGATGTCATTACCGTAGCTACTGTATGGCCTGGTCTCACACACATCTGAACATGGAATATGAACAACTGTGGTTAGTTTTGTACAATAGCATTACAAGCTACCTTCACCAATACTTACTTACTACTTACAAGCCAACCCCCACCCTTGGCTGTTGAGCCATTTGGTGACGTGCTGACCAGTATAGACGAACAAGTGTGTTATGATCATCTTTGGAATGGTCAAGTGCATTGTATTTCGGCAGATGATCCGCATACATTGTATAGTGTTCACAGAGGAACTGGTGTTGGGAGCACACCGATGCGATGTAGTTGGGCGGCCAGGTAGTCGTGGCCAGTCTGCATTCTGAACCTGGCAACGTTTACAGCTCGTGGAAGTCTGTGGTCGATGAGTCCTGTGGTGACAAGGTTTTCTCCTGCTGATTGCTGTGAGGTGCAGTTTGCTGGCCCGGTCGATAGTTGCATTGATGAGGGTTTTCGTGCTTTGCAACGAGGGCATACAAATGGGTTGTGCCTTTTTTGGCCAGAAAGTCTGCCCTATCATTTCCATAGATGCTAACATGGCTAGGGATCCATTGTAAAGTAATATACCAAACTGTATTTGCCAGGTGTTCTAGGGCTTTTCTTGTTTCCATTGGTTTTTTGCAGCCTGTATCCTTATTGCGCGATAGGTTTTGGATAGTCGCATTAAAAATTATTTAACTGAGTAACAAATGTTGAATATGTCTTTATTTCTTAAACCATTGATGTAAATTCTTTATCGGTTATATCATGGAATTAATAATCATAATTGTATTTAGGTAAATGTGTTTCAATATGTACAACCAAATGATAATGTAGAAGTTAACCACACTTTTGAGTAAATCTTTGTTTAGGCCAGACTCACCTGTGTTTGTTTTTAATAACCTATAAATATTATTGTGTTAAAGGTATGCTAAGATAACAAATAATTCGAATATAAATATATATATATATATGTTTTGGGGGGGGGGGGGTACGTTCAAATTTTAAACAAAGTTCTATCCATTAAAACGATTAAATATTTTGCTATTAATTAAAATAATATTACAGGGTGTCTAGTAAAATAGCTTGAAGAAATTCCCTGAGTTTTCCCTGACTTTTCCAGGGTGTCTAGTAAAATAGCTTGAAGAAATTCCCTGAGTTTTCCCTGAGTTTCCTCTTTTAGATGTCTATAGAAAGCCCAGTTTACATTGATATCTGAAGGATCTTGGATAAATCCAGACTTTGAAGAACGAATTGAGTAACTCTTTTGCTTTTGTGTCTGTAAGGAACACAGAACCAAAATATCGAGCTTTCACTTCATCCGTCTCTGCATCCCAATACCTAACACTCAAATCCATTTGGGCTCTTTGTGATATTTTGTTTAAACTTTCATCAAAGCCAATTACATAGTTAGAAATTGAATTTAATGATGTCAGTAACAGGTCTTTAATATAATTTGATAAACCGATTACAACACTATAGGAAATTTTATCTTTCCCCAATCTCATGTTCTGTGCAATGGTGCTATCAGGGAACATCCTTAGAAAGAGGCACACTACCTTCTGCATTGTGTAAAGAAGTGTTGCATTACTAAATTCACGCACCATATAATCTCTGCTTCAGTCACTTTATCTTTTAGTTTATATTTATCCTAAGGAAGGAGGGGAGGTAATGACGACATCTGCATGACGTGCTTGCCCGCTACGGCAATGAAAACTGGAACCTTCCATGTTGAAATTAACAGTGTACAAATAATCACTGTCAAATAAAACACATACTATCACGAGTCTAGACAAATAGCTGGCTACGAATGTTTACACAGCGTTCTGTGTGGTCAGAAACAGACTGAGTTATCTGTTATCCCCACCTGTCCATATGATAACAGAACCACTGCGCACCCCAAGGCCACGGTCCAGGCTAAAACCTCCCAGCTGTACCAACTCGACACGTTTAATATTTATTGACATAAGTCCTGAAGTCATAGCATTGGGCTTATCAAATAAATAATGGGCATCTAAATAAAGAAGTGTTATTTCCTGATTTCCTAAAGTGTTATTTCCTAATCAAAATAAATATTTTCCCGATTTTTTAAAATTTTCCCTGACTTTTCCCTGAATTTTCCAGAATTTTAAAATTCCCTGACTTTTCCAGATTTTCCCGGTTTTCCCTGCACTAGACACCCTGTGTTAATAAAAGGAAATTTATTGATTAAAATAATTTTAGACAAAGTTTAGGTCATTCGTTAGATATTTTAATAATTGTAAACAAATAAAAGTTACAATTAATATAAAGAAAATAGGTAGAATTATAAGACTTGTTCTATGCTTTCAACCTTAAAGTAAACTACGAAGATATTAACCTCAGTTCATTTTTATTTAAAAAATAATAAAACAAATCCTGTAAAAAATAGAAGTAAGTAGTTATAGATTGAATATTAAATAAAAATTATTTTCCAATTAGCTGTTTGAGTTTTCTTTTATATAAAATAAGTTGGACTGGGTATCCAATTACAGTCTTTAAGTCAAAAATATCTCTCAAAGAATCCATAACCTCGATAAAAGCCTAAGAGGCTTATAGATGGCTAATTGGTTTTTGTTACAAATTCAGGAGTTGGTTCTCCTGAAAAATTTATTCCTTGAGCTACAGGTATCGAACCAGAGTTCGAATTCAAAGGATAAACCATTAATTTCCTGCGGGCAAGGAGTGGTTTAACAACATATGGTAAGAGAAGTGTTGGAGATGCGTTAACTGGAAGTATTAAAGTGGTAAAAGGAGTTAAGGTAAGTGATGATGTCCGTAGGAAGCAACCTACTCATGGGCTACATGCCTTGAGACCATAAATACAGCAAGGGATACTGTTTAACAGCATTTCCACTTCATAATAATGCACATCTCCATTGCAGCAGCATTGAAGGACATTCTTTATCATATTCAAGCTGGCATTCAAGGATATAGTAAATCCACAGATGGAAACGTATGCCATACAGCCTAGACTTAGTCCAGAGTAATTATCACTTATTCTTCAAATTGGAATTTTTTAAAAACATAACTTCTACACGGGCAATGAACAAAACATGAGATTAAATCATTGCTTTTGCATCACGCTATTTATGAAACGCATACCTTGCAGCATATTTCCGTCAGGTAACTAAAGGGATAACATATGATTTCATGTAACAGCTGATTTTTGTTATATATTGTTGTAGAATAGCCGTTTTACATGTAGATTATTACTAAATAGATTTGATCAGTTAATAAATATATTAATTTATTTAAATTTTGATAAATCTCAATACAATGATGAATTCAATATAACAATGATAATAAGATATGTATTCTTGATCCAATTTTTTAAAGGAGAACATTTTTAGAACCGTATTATACTTTTTAAAGAACTGATTTGAATTGAATATGTTTAAAAAACATTATTCAGTAAACATCTAATCAATGTTTTTTGTTAACTATTTTATTTTATTATTAACTATTAACTACAATAAACATTAGTCTTAATTAAATACATTCCTCAAATAAAGATGTAAAAATTCAATGAAAAATATATAAATCATATTTTCGTTGAGAACTTTGCAAAACCTTTAGCTCTATTCTGTTATCATTTCTGTGGGAACTGCCCCGGAGTCCCAAAACCAATTTTGAGGTTTTGTTTCACTAAATAGTCATTATGTTTGGAGAAAAATGTTCATTATTTTCTTAATAACCAAAGTATGTCCTTACACATAAATTAACAAAGTAAATATAACGTTTACATTAAAAAATTGCACTAAACTTCGCAAATTCATAAACTTGGACTTAGCAGACTTTAGAAAATACATTGCAGTGACTTTGAGAAATATTACATAAGCCAGAATAAATGAAAAACCCAATTTTTTTTAAATTAGTGCATGTATTAAGAAACTTAGTAATTCTGGCAGTACATTGGTATATTATGTTTTTTTAAGATTTATACAGGAAGCATTTAAGGCTCTCATAGTAATACTGTACCTTGAGTGTTGAGTCCCAACTTTGTTCCAAGCATGGTCTTGTGATAGTTCGTTTTAATTCTCGTTCTCGGGCACCCCTAGGATGTAAAGAATTAACCACTGCTTGTAACTGATCTGCTTCTTTTATTCTCCACCAGCCATTCCGTAATTCTGAAAAAAACTTGTTATACTCAGTGATTGGCTCAATTAATCTATAATAGCCTAACTTTGAATTACAACAAACGCCATGATTTAATTTAATAAAGTGCTTTATTATTATGTTCTATTTTGCTGTAATAATACATCTTACTTGTTTTGATAATGTACCATTCTTTTTTTTATGACACTTTATTTCATAATGTACTCTACTTGTAACAATAACGTGTTCTACCTGCTTTGATATGTACTAACTTTTACTTTATGTACAACACATTTGTAAATGTTCTATTTGTTTTGATAATGTACTTTACTTCTATTTGCATTTACTTTATGTAGAACACATTTGATATTGTTCTATTTGTTTAGATAATGTTCTATTTGTTTTGATAATGTATTTTACATCTATTTGCATTTACTTTATGTAGAACACATTTGATATTGTTCTATTTGTTTAGATAATGTTCTATTTGTTTTGATAATGTACTTTACTTCTACTTGCATTTATTTTATATAGAACACATTTGATAATGTTCTATTTGTTTTGATAACGTACTTTACTTCTACTTGCATTTACTTTATGTAGAACACATTTGATAATGTTCTATTTGTTTTGATAATGTACTTTACTTCTACTTGCATTTACTTTATGTAGAACACATTTGATAATGTTCTATTTGTTTTGATAACGTACTTTACTTCTACTTGCATTTATTTTATGTAGAACACATTTGATAATGTTCTATTTGTTTTGATAACGTACTTTACTTCTACTTGCATTTACTTTATGTAGAACACATTTGATAATGTTCTATTTGTTTTGATAATGTACTTTACTTCTACTTGCATTTACTTTATGTAGAACACATTTGATAATGTTCTATTTGTTTTGATAACGTACTTTACTTCTACTTGCATTTATTTTATGTAGAACACATTTGATAATGTTCTATTTGTTTTGATAACGTACTTTACTTCTACTTGCATTTACTTTATGTAGAACACATTTGATAATGTTCTATTTGTTTTGATAATGTACTTTACTTCTACTTGCATTTACTTTATGTAGAACACATTTGATAATGTTCTATTTGTTTTGATAATGTACTTTACTTCTACTTGCATTTACTTTATGTAGAACACATTTGATAATGTTCTATTTGTTTTGATAATGTACTTTACTTCTACTTGCATTTACTTTATGTAGAACACATTTGATAATGTTCTATTTGTTTTGATAACGTACTTTACTTCTACTTGCATTTACTTTATGTAGAACACATTTGATAATGTTCTATTTGTTTTGATAATGTACTTTACTTCTACTTGCATTTACTTTATGTAGAACACATTTGATAATGTTCTATTTGTTTTGATAATGTACTTTACTTCTACTTGCATTTACTTTATGTAGAACACATTTGATAATGTTCTATTTGTTTTGATAATGTACTTTACTTCTACTTGCATTTACTTTATGTAGAACACATTTGATAATGTTCTATTTGTTTTGATAACGTACTTTACTTCTACTTGCATTTACTTTATGTAGAACACATTTGATAATGTTCTATTTGTTTTGATAACGTACTTTACTTCTACTTGCATTTATTTTATGTAGAACACATTTGATAATGTTCTATTTGTTTTGATAATGTACTTTACTTCTACTTGCATTTACTTTATGTAGAACACATTTGATAATGTGTTTTATTTGCTTTACTAAGATTTAAAGAAGTCTTATATCACATATATCAAAACATTTAGAATTTAAAAGAATTATAAATAGAATACTAGTAGAAAGTTGTTAATTCTTTATCTCCACACCAGAGGGAGCACATTCCACGATACGTCATGAACATTGTATAATAAAAAACATTGTGTTAAAATTAATAATCCTTTATATATATATTAAAATGACGAAATAGGAGACTGACAGACTTATCTAATGGCAATAGTCCAAAACTGCAATCTCTTGGAAATAAATAAACACATATAAAAACTTAACACACTATTGAAATATTTCGATCAAAAATGATCTTCATCAATCAAAAAAGAGAAAAAGAAAAGACTGAAGTTAACCATAGATGTTTATAAATATCCAAATGTCACAGATTTATAGTTTATCATATAGTGCTGTATGTGATTTGTGTAAATATTGATTATTTGAAACTAGATATTAATAGTATGTCACAAGGAAGGTAAATGAAGTTGTTAAAAATGATATAAGTTTGGGGAAATGTAAAAAGAGTTTTATCTGATGTTGAGGTTAGGAGGCCCTCTAGATTTGGTGTACCACTGGTATGATAACTTCCATCTTCTAAATTCAGAAGGATTGCAATCAGGGGGGAGGGCTTTAATTATTTTGGTGGTATAACAATCATTAACTTGATTTAATCAGGTGATAATCACCTGTAACAGTCACTTTTAAACAGTTGATAGTAATTGGTTGTTATTCATCTTTCTAGGTTAGTTTACTTTACAAATGTTATGTTACAAGCAGAAGTTTTTCCTTCCTTTGGTTTTCAAGACGTTAATCAAGTTTATAGTTTGATATATTTATTGGGAACTAATCCATACTATTATATTAAAATCTAATGGTGTCTATCTGTGTCTGTAATACTCAATCATGTAAAAAATACTGGACCCATTGAGATGAAATTTGGTAATTATTTCCTGTTCTCACACATTCGATTTTATCAAAAAAAATATATTGGGCGACAGAGAAAATCATCAGACACGAAAAAAATTAAGATAAACTCTCGCTCACATCCTTAAAGCTTACAATTTTGGAAAAATGTAATTCCCTCAAACGTGGGGCTAATAGTTTTGATAAAAGTGCACATTGCCCCCCCCCCAATACAATGCATATAAAATGAATCAAAAACATGTCCTGAAGCTATATTGACCGACTATTGTTTGTTATTGCCACGGAAGGTTAATTTTATATACCTATGAAGTTTCCAGTCAGGATAGATTTGGTTGTAGTTTTATACGTTTAACCAAATGTACACATGTAAGGCTAGAATAGAGATCACGTGACGAAGTATTACTCCACAAAAGTAGACATTTAATTAGGTAATGCTGTATAAAATTACAACCAAATATCCTGACAATACTATACAGTATATTTTGATATAGGTAAATAGTATTGTATAAAATTACAACCAAATCTATTATAACTGGATACTTTATAGGTAGGCTTATAACTAAATATAATATGTATACGTAGTATGGTGCGCCGTTGATACTCGGATGTAGTACTTATTACTCTGCATTGAATTTTTTACCCAACATTAATTTGATAAAATTTTTATTTATTCTCCTGAGCTAGAGTTTTTATTAATATTTCATATCCCTGATGAATTTCTGTGTATCATTTTTCCCCCTATCGAATACGTCCCTGGTTTTTACATTGTCCTATTTTTATTTAGAAATTCTGTCTGGGTACCGCCCCACTGGCCTTGGGCCTTAACTGGCCCTTAACGGTAGGTTTATAAACTATTGTTTGATATATTTATTGGGATTTAATTTCAGTAAATTAAATTCAACCCAAATACAAATTAAATCAATACAAATATTTGTCAACCCTGTACAAAGGACGGGTACTCTGCTAGTCTATTATATATATTTGTTGGAAGTATCCTGAAGCCAACTAATTAAACTAGTTTTTAAAAAATATATAAATATATCCTAATATAAAAAAATCATCATAACTGATGTACTAGCATTATAAGGCTATACTGCGAATCATTGAAATTCTTCAGTTGAAAGTATGAAATTTACAATGACTTGCTTTACATGAGTATATTGCAAATCGTTAGGCCTTTACTCAAACTATTTATTTATGAATGTTTACCTTGAGGAACAGGCTGCGGCGTAGCAGGACGAGGCAGCCCATGTACTTTACAATGTTCTAGCTGAATGTTTTCTTCTGGAGTCAATGCCAGAGGAGCAGGGGATGGGGAGTCACATTGCGATGGTGATGGAGACGCAGAAGGTGGTGGAAACACAGGGATCCGCACTTCACTGTTTTCTATTCCACACCTTAAAATACAAATACAATAAAAATATTGAAAACTATCACATCAATATCAACTTGGCAACTGAAAATGGTACATATCTTCTAAAAAAAATGAATGTACCTTATTCTCTACAAAGCACTCTTAACAATATGAGCGCAAAATTCTCTTGTTTGGTAAATATAACACATACAACCCACACCCAAAAATATAAGGAGTAACTCTGAATGATAAACTTAACTCTCTGTTTTGGATGTTCCACTACTCAAAAAATATGTTCTAGAAATAGAATTGAGTGTGGAACCACTCAACTTTAAAACAGACAAAACGGGGATAAAATTTTTAAAGAACCGCATTTTTCTAAATAGTACCCCTCTCGTCATATTGACTCTACTAAAAACAAATATAGGCAATCTTTTGGCCAAATAGAAAATATGCTAAGAACAGGATCGGCTAACTCCTGATGAAAGAAGTTTTGTGAACTGTAAGTCGTAATGGGCCTGGGCTCTGTGAAATGAAATAATTTCTGTAATAGCAGATGTTACAAAAGACCGAAACACCAGAATTTTTGAAGCAAGTGATGTTGCACACAATAGATGAAAATTACAATGAGCCTCTTCACACCTATACTGATGGTTCACTGTGCTTAAATTACACCTTGTTAGGTACTGGTTAATATGTTCCTAAAACCGGAGACAATAATTACATCATCTCATCCTCCGGTTCCTCACTGAACACTGACAGCTCTACAGTAATGCCTATCCTTGGAATATATAAAAACCAATCATACAATATAACCCTAAAGATTATTCTATTGGAATTTAAAAAATTTTCCCCTACTTCAATTTCTTACAAATAAAATTATCACCTTTAAGTGGATGCATGGTGATTGCAGCTTACTTGGAAATGAAATGGCTGATGGAATAGTTAAATCAGCATCTACACTTAAACCAAAACCTCTAGCTGTACATTCCCTACAAAGTTTAATTATAAAAAGCAACAAAACTTATGAAGAGCTGCAATCAGGAAGATACTGGCTGCCAACCCTTCAAAATACCGAAAATACCAAACCGCCTTAGTATATATACACACATGTTAGCAAATCAAGTCACACATAAAAAGCAAGATTAAGTACTGGGCATTGGGTGATGGAAAGCAATTTAAATAGATTTCACCTTAGTGATTCATCAATATGTAAGGTGCGTAATAGGAATGGGATGATTCCTAATCTTTCAGATTCATATTTCAAATTTTTCTTCCGATTCTCAATTCTTTCAAGTTCCCGGCTTACATTATATCAAGTTCCGTTTTGGTGTAATAGGCCACACAAAACGTTCAACTTTGATTTATGAATAGGAATTTCTGAAAGCATGACAAACATATCAGATAAAAGTAATGATTTATTAAATATTACAAACAGGAACTTAATTTACACTATTTTGTAAACACTGAAAAAAATACCTGAACCTATTTTCATTGTCCGTCAAAACAAACATTTTAAAAATAAGTAAAAAACATAAAAATCAGGTTTTGCTGATTGTCGCATGTAATACCCAGAGAAAAATCTCTTAAATTAAGGATGTAAAGATGATAAATCTAACACTTGACCAGTAACTGACAACAACATGACCTCAAAACAGTTGTATCTACACCAAACTCATACTTCTTAAAATGGCTCACCAAGTGACAAATTGAGATCACAACAGAATGGAATGGCGGGCGTGCCGCCATGTTTTTATTTTGCAGTTATTTTTAGTCTCAAACTATCAAAATGTATTGAACTATATGTATTTGACGTCAATGTCATATCGAACTAGAAGACTATTAGTACAGATTTTTCTGTCTGTTTATTTTGTAATTATTCCATACTAAATGTGAAAATACATGAGTATTATGGAATTAATTAGCAAGGTTTCAATATCCAAAGCTGATGCCAGGGATGTAATATTCAATTTAGTAGAATAATGATGAAAATGGAATTACGTCAAGTGAAAATGTGTATATCACTCAGGCCACTAGCAATGACAACTTATTCATCTTGTTAGTGAAAATAAAAATACTTATTATTGGATAAATATGTTTGCCAAATATAGAAAGTTATAAATAACAGCAAGATATTAAATCAATATAACTTTATCAATAGCCATTTTAGTTTGTACAACTGAAGAAATTGGAAGTAATGTTTCTTTGTGTTTTTACATCTATGAAGCTGTGGAGGAGTAGTGGTGGCCAGAGATGGGGAACGAGAAAGAGAGTCGAGCCCATCTGGGTGAGAATGAGACGAGCAGTGACAAACCTCTTTTTCTTTTTTTTTTTCTTGGCGAAAAACCATTTGTGGTTATTATTGCCAATCAAAATATAAAACAAAATTCAATAATCTAAATAAAACAAAAATTTCATAAAACAATTATATAATCATAAATATATAACAATTAAAAAAAAAACTTAATAAATATCACAAAACCACAATAAATCTATAACAATAAAAAATATAAACTATAAATAACAAAATAACAACAACGAACAATATAACAGTGAATAAATAATAACGATATTTAAAACAACAATATTCAAAAATTTAACAATAAATAAATCTTAATAGCACAATAACAGGAATATAAAATATACTAAGTTTAAATAAATAAAAAATATATGCAGTCAATAATTAAAAGAAATATAAGTATAACTATAAAAAAATGTATTTAAATATTAAATTTTAAAAAATATGTTCAAGTGGTGTAAGAAAGCGATGACTCGGTCAATGGCACAGGCATCATCCCCAAACACCACCTTCAAACTCCCTTTTAAATTAAAAAGGGCATGAATATTAGTTACACAAACGCAATCCACCAGAATATGTTTTATAGTGAAGACATTACCACAGTACTGACATATTGGTGGATCTTTACGACGCATCAAATATCCATGAGTTGCAAAAGAGTGGCCAACACGAAGGCGTGCAGCCACCATTTCCTCCCTACGTATTGAAGACCTCCATGGACGGATGGTATCTTTTATTTCCCTCAGCCTATTTTGAATCACGGTATGCCATTCGTCATTCCAAGCAGCGAGCAATAAATGTTTTGCAAAACACATAATCAGATGCCATAACTCGTTGAGTAATGGGCACCAAACTTGTAGCATTCTTCGCCGCTTCATCCGCTTTTGTGTTTCCGAGTATTCCGCAGTGTCCAGGAACCCAACAGAACGTTACCCTCACACCCCTCAATTGAAGCCTGTGTACAGCACATAAAATGTCCCCAACTAAATGGTTGACAGAGAAAACATTCTGAAGAGCTCTTTTAGAATCCAAACACAAAAGATAATGGGAAAATCGAGATTAAATGACGGTTAGCGCTTTGAAAATGGCAAATAGTTCTGCTGTGAAAACACTGCAAGCCGAGGGCAACCCGTACATGTAACTACATTTCGAAGCATAAAACGCACACCCAACGCCATTGTCCAGTTTAGATCCATCGGTGAAAATAATTTCGCTTTGTTGATGAGATTTATAAATAAATAAAAATTGCTGGTGGTAGACCACATCAGGAGTATTATGCTTTATATAACTGGACAATGAGAAATCGAAGTGCGGCGATTTATTATCCATGTAGGTATATAGCACATTAATTGTTCAAACACTGTAGGTAGTTGCAACCCAAGGTTATCCATTATTCGTAATGTTCTTATGCCGAATGGAGCGGTTGAACGTTGATGTGCATTGTATTATTTTGAATGCTGGGTGATTTGGTCTGCTACGAAGACCAGAAATGAAAGATATTTATAGCATCTGACGTCGTCTCGAAAGGGCAGGTTCCCCAGGCTCGACAAGAAGATTAGGGAGTGGGCTAGTTCTAAACGCACCAGTAGTAAGTCTAAGTCCAGAGTGATGGACGGCATCGAGAGTTTTCAGAACTGTAAGTCGTGCGGATGTATAGGCTTGACAGTCATAATCAATGCGCGATAAAATTGAAGCATACTAGTTTTGTCAGCCCCCCAATTTGTACCTCTAAGGACTTTAACATATCCAATTTTTTGCTGCATCTCACCTTCAAATCACAAACATGTGGGATCCATGAGAGTCTTTTATCAAATAAAAGATTCAAAAATCGAAATCCCATCAAGATAAAGGATCGGATCCTGTTGTTGCCTACAACGACTAAATGCTACACATTCGGTCTTCAAAGCAGAGAATTAAAAACCTGTAGTTTTCAATTCGGTGCGACATTACTTGACAATAACTCAATGTACAAGACTGAACTTTAACAAAAATAATCCCTCGTATTTTTCTATGTCTACATAGAAAACATCAATCATGATGTATATATTACTAATGCCTAAGCCAAAAACTTATATGCACAGCAGTTGCCAGTGGACTTGGCTATTAACAGCAGATGAGTATAAAGCCAGCATTCTTTATTGTGCCTTTGTATTACTTTTTTGGAATTCTAAACTAAAATAGTTGAACCTTGTTAACTTGAGGTCTTCCTGGGATGTATTAGGAAGGCTTTACATCTGATAATGAATGTGACTTATTTGGAGACAGAATAAGTTCTATATCGCAAAGAACGCAGACTAAGAAAATATCTTGCAACAGATCTATAAAAGTTAATTTGTACTACTCTTTAATTTTTATTATAATCGTATACAAAATTATTTTTCTCTCATTGAATTAATAAACATTTGTCCAAAATCTACGGTTCACAACCAATAAAAAATTTAAATGAATAAACAAATTTATTTTGTACAAATGGAGAAAAAACTTAATAAAAGTAATGCCAAATATTTAATTATATTATTCTTCAATTCATAATGAAAACCACACGCACCCCCATTTTAAAAAATATGCCCGCCCACTCCAGGATAAAAATAAAATTATTACAGATCAAGCATTGTTTGTTTACAATTTTGTATAAAGTGATGTCTGACACAAGAGATAATTCATTGAGAAAAAGACTTAGCTGAGACCATCACCACTGTCATTCAACAAGGTAGAATCCAATGCTTCACTAGACATTCTGGGAGGGCAAAGAGGACCAGAATTCCCCTTCAGCACACAAACTAATTAACTGTAATAAATGATAGCCAACCTTTCAGTGAAAACTTTATGTGAATTTCATTAATTTCACTTAAAAATCAATCCAAAATTTTAAATCATGTTAATTGACTTATTTAAGTAGAATTTTTTTATTAAATTTTATAACTAATTGATTTAAGAAAATTTATTCAATTTAATCTAAAGATGGGTTATATAATAACTTAAATTAAAATATCTTGAACAAAAGTTAACAACTTATCTGAGACAATAATGAGTAATAACATATCATAAGTTAAAGGTAGATAATAAAATCAATTAATGAAGTTACTTAATAGAATTATTTGTAAATCTTTCATTTAATAAACGTCATTTTCTAATGTAAACATTTATTGAACCCTATTGTATATTAATAAAATATTTTAACTAGAACCGTGTTTTAATTATTCAAGTTACCATACCAATTAAAATATTTCTCTCTATAATACTTTTTGTATTTTGATATTAAAAACACTTCTTTCAAGGTATAGTCTATTACTATTTTGGAGCTTGGAAATTATCAATGTACATTATATAAGAAACACTACCAGTAGAAACAGGTTTTGTCAATTTATTACTTTTGTATTTACGGATGTTTTAAATTGGTGAGTTTGTGTAGCAACATACCCATAAGGGGTTGTATGTGCTTCGTGTATATCCACTATTCCTATAGATCTTAAGATCAATCAGACCCCCACAAGAATAAGCAAAAAATATCAACACGTTTTGTATGAGCAAATTTTTCATAAATTTACTTGAAAATTATAAGGTCAGTAAGTCTTTAATTTTTACAATAAAAATGTCTAAAAACATATTTCTTGACATATACACAGATGTTTCATAAGAAGAATCAACATTTTCCTTGTAGTGTTGTCAAGTTTTCTTGTTATTCGCTTTGACTTGCGAATAAGTCTTAATTTAATTGCACATTTTTACATAGGTTAATTAATGAAGAAACAGAAATACTCTAGATTAATCTACATTGACAAATAAGACCAAATGTTCATACAAACATAGATATGTTACTGCTAGCAAAAGATGTCACATGAATTTCAGTTCACACCATCAAAATAATTTTGCAGTAAAATTTAGTTGACATTAATTTAGAGTCAACCATGATGACATCTTTTTAAATCTAAAAATGCAAACAAAACAGGTTCCAAAAAAAAATATGATCAGTATTTCTGAGAAATCTGTTGTGAAATGAAAATCAACTGTGTTAAAAACCAACTTTTTAATGTCTGATGTAGAATAACTTTGTTAAATGAGCAAATAACACTTTTATAAAACAAACAGAAAATATATTTCTGAAACAATTGATGTATATAAGCCAATGAGAATAAATGTTCCAAAAACAACTTATAAACATCAAAATATCTCAAGCTAGGCTGGAAAATGCATTAATTTCTATGTAGAAAAAATAGAAATAAGCTTCTACTAATGCCCAAGGATATCTTCGAATATAACAACTTTAAAAAAATTAAACAAAAATCCATACTTAATGAAATGATTTTTTAGATATTTAGATCTCTTGTACATTTTTGTTACGAAGTTAGAAATTATTTGAACTCATTTAGGAAAAATTGGATTGTGAAAGAAAGATGGAATAAATGCTCTACTATAAACTCTGAATGCACTATACTCAGTGAGTTAATATGAAATTATTTGTATCTGCAGAAAAAGTAAATACAAAATCAGAATTGAAGGGATAGAATTTTGTGTCACAACAGGCATTTTAAAGAACAGAATTTTTAATAATGACACAGAATATTTTAAACAATTGTGATAAAAGTATGATCTTAATTATTTATTTTTTAATGAAATTTTATTTTACGAAATTTTTGGGTGTTAAAAGTAATCTATTATTATGATTTCTGGCATTGCTAATGTTAATCTCTAATTTCATATTCTAAATTTTTGCATTTACACTTTCAGTCACACATGACTGTTATATAGTTCTTAAAACAATAATGAATGGATAGTTTGGTAAATATAAAACAAAATTTAAAAACCTAGCAGAAAGTATAAAATACGAACCTGAATGTAGATGTGGTTGAAGTAACAGAAGTTGTATCACAAGGATCCCTAGGTAAGATACTGAACCAACAAGGCTCTGGTTCTTGGTCATCGGTAAGTCCCGCTGAACTGCCATTCATAACGCCGCCATCATCTCTTACAGTTTGCCCACTCTCGCTTGTAGTTAAAGGAGCGTACTGATAACAAAACATAATGAGTAATAAAGCGAACAGACTATATATTAAATAAACATGATTAGTCCTTTTCATGAAATATTTATTTTTTGATAGAGTCTAACAAATAGTTTTTCATACATTTATTACTTGGGAACATATGTACCCAGTATATAATACTGCACCTACAAAATACACATTTAGCAAACCTCTAGGGACCTATACCTCTCTTGGATGTTTTATTCTTTATATCTGTTGTTTTTGTCGGTTCAATTTTGATGCTTTTGGCCAACAGATGGTTTACTGAAATCATGGTGCTTTTAGAGTAAAAAAATATCTAGTGATACTGCCTTTTATGCAACAAGGATGAATTTTACTGCTGAATTATATAAAGTTACAAATAAATGTGAGCAAAATAACAAAAAGTTAGTTAGATTGATTGCATATCTTATATTGCCATCAAAATCATAACTGACCTATTTATAAATTAATTGCTATAGCTTACGATGTTTTAAATTAATTTATGACATTTAACAAATAATAACAATAAATAAAATAACAAACAAAATAAAATAAACAACAATAAAATAGTGATAGTAAGAACAAGAAGAAAATTAACACTGCTGATATCATGGAATCATGATATTTGTAACTAATGATGTAGAGAAGTGAAATAATATGTCTAAGCAATATGAGATGAAGATATAGACAAAAAAAATAGAAGTTATGATTACTAAAGTTAATGTAGAAAAATCAAAAAAAGTAAAAATTAAGTAAAAACACTTTTAGTAGAAAAAACACTTTCTACATACCTTTGGGAAAAACTAAAATTTGCTGAAACATTTTGCATTTACCACAATTAATAATCAAAAGATATCATAGTACACATTTGCTATGAGGCAAAGATGAAATTTTGAAGAAATTTAAGTTTCCAGTTTTATTGATTGCCCGAAAAATAACTAAAACAAATACCTTGAAACAAGACATTTTCTCTTCTTCTGTTAATGATTTGTAATATTCTTCTTCTTCGCCTCCAGAAATTTCACTTTTTAACTGTCTATCTTCACAATCAGTATCATCTGCTTGACCATTAAGTTGCCCATTCTCTTTTTCATCGTTATCTTCTACATCTTCTTCTTTTTTATCCTAATAAATAAAAATAATTTATATTATTCAACCATAAAAAGTGCTTATTTTACTCATGTTACAGAAGTTTTTGCCGGTTATTTGTTTACTCGTAGTTTGCCGTGGCTTCACGTGCAATTAGTGATTCTGAAATTCCTGATCTTTTACTTGATCCTGATTTATTAGAATGTAGTTCAGTTTCATAAACAAAATAATTAAACCAACAGGTATTTGTAAATATAACCAGTTTATGGGTGGTGTAGATTTAGCTGTTCAATATAATAAACCGTACAGTTTTACGAGATGAACAAATAAATGGTGGAGGAAAATGTTTTTCTGGCTATTAGATGTAGCTGTAGTAAACAGTTTTATTATCTATAATAACAAAAAAAAAGGAAGGAGAGAATATCCTGTTAAACAAAAATAGTTTCGCCAAAACCTGGTGAGGAAACGCATTGGTGATATCAGGAATAACCCGTATAGTGAGAGGGGTCGGCCATCAACTACTGACAAAGAAGAAAGACTGAATGACAAATTACATTTAATCTTTTCCAATGATAAAAGTAGTTCTAAGGATATTGTAGTTTGCAGTAACAGGAAGATAAAAGGAGGTAGAAGGGAAACAGTTTTTCACTACAAAACATACGACAGAAAACCAGGACTTCGTCCGGAAGACTGTTTTCAAAGATATACTCTGCAAAACTACAAATAAGATAATAAAATCATGTACATACAGTAATAGTGAATAAAAATAGCTTAGTTTTTTATAATCAAGTAAGAGAAAACAAAGTTTTCCATAAACAATAATGCAACCTGCAGGTGAGGAATTTGTCTCAATTTAATTAAAAGTGGGGAAGCAAAGCATGTTACAAAAATCCGAGCGCTAAGAGTTAAACTCAAAAAAGAAATGCAAAGAACATAATTTGGATTTTTCTTTATAAAATTTTCTCAAACATTCCAACCAGCGATTTTCTGAATTAAAAATCCAGAAAACATAATTCCCACCAGTCAAGGAACAACAGCAATACGAAAAAAAACTCTTGACATCCAGCCTAAAGAATTTACAGATATGTTACAAAATACTGATGGCTGCTCTGAAGACGATGCAAATGATATTAAACTGTAGTTAGAGAAAGATAATGATGGAGGTTATGGAACACTTACAGGCGAGGATGTGATATTGTTATGTTTACCTTGCACTACCCAATCAGATACTAAGAAGACAGATTGGAATAATGAACAACTACCATCTATGAGTCATGGATTCAGTGACCCAACTAGACAGAAACTTTGAGCAGTAGGTAGAAACATCGCCAGTTGAGCTTCTTATGTTTAAGAGACTACAGGATTGCATAAAACGAAAGCAGGTCAGAAAATTGTAACATCCAAATTCAACAGATTTATTTGCCAAGAAATGAATTTCAGTAGAGTTTACCATTATATACAACATGTATATTATATGCTGTACATAATACTCTTTGTTCAATAAATATAAGTCTAAGTGCAATGCCTTTTATTAATTTTTACCTTACTCTGGCTAACCTGGTTTTTCAATAACCCGAATTGGCTTAAGTCTGACTTGTCATTAAGGCATTACTAAAGAAAAGAATTATATTAAGATGTTCCAAACACACAAATTCTAGAAAATGTAAAAATTCATTAAAATGATATTTTAAAAACAATGCATGGGAAAACCTTCCACGACTGGAATTATATAGAAATATTTTAAAAGAGGCTCACGAAAATATAAACAGCAATTCTGAAGATGACGATGAAGAGGAACCAATGGAAGAATTTCAGAGCATACTGTGAATTACAAGACATTAGTAAAATGACTAAACTAACATTTTCACATTTTTAATTCTAAAATGCTAAATTTAAAATAAATAATTTATTATAAATAAATAAAATAATTTTGAGCATTTCTTTTTGTTTTTTTGTCTTCGTTTATTAAATTCTTCTGTTCGAAATGTTTCTAGTTTAATATTAAAATTAATTTAATTTCTTCAATAATCTATTTGCTTTATTTACAAAAACAAAAAGCACCTTGTCCATCATACATTTCCAAAAGGATCCTTGTCCAACATAGAAATTTAATATTTAGAAAAAGTTCCAACTCAAAAAAGCTGAAAACTGCTTGAAAGAGTTCTCTGATACCAAAGAGCTTAAAAAAAAAAATCAAGGGTTTTGTTTTTTAAGAAATCAAGAAAAAGGTTTTTTTCAAATTCTCAACATTTATGATTTGTGGACATGGATCCTTTTGGAAATGGCCACCTCACATATTCTATTTTTATTAATTGAAACATTTCTTTGTTAGCAAAAAACATTAGAACTTACGGTTTATGAAATAATGTGCAATAGTAACCAGCTTCTATGTGACAAAAATATTCATTTATAAATCTTCATACCAGAATATCACTAAATAAATATCTAAAATAAAACATCATTTATATATTTTGACCATTGGCGAAAGCTATTGTACATGTGCCATAAATGACAGCAGTGTAAAAGGTTTTTAGTCTTCTAATCTAGTTTGATAAGGAAATATTTTACCCTTATCGGACGAGTGCAGATATATCCGCTAGTGATGGTCTATGTAGCGGATGGACTGCGGATATATTCGCGAAATCAACGTAGATATGTAGTTCATTTTTTTCATATTAAGAGTGTTTATATTGAAAGTGTACTTATAACACAATGAGTTTATGATGCAGTTACAACAAAAGAGTGGTATGAATTCATTTCTAAGGCAAAATTTTTTTGAAAAGAACAAAAATAGTAGTAGTAAGGTTGGCTGAAACTTAAGTAAAGGACCTTTCAGACCCACCAATAAACCTCATTCATATATATATATATATATATTTATTAGTGATGTGTCGATTCTCGATTCCAAAAGTTCCACCGATTCTGAACACTATAGAATCAGAATCAGGAATCGATCGATTCCAAATACCTCGATTCCAGTGCGGCTGGAGTATACAAATTGGGCGGTAAAATATCCATTGCCGTTCTAGCATAATGTCACGTTTACACATCGGGCAGTAAAATACCCATCACCGCTCTAACATATTATCACGTTTACACATCGAGCAATAGAATATCTGCCGCCGCTCTAAGATGATGTCACGTTTACACATTAGGTGGTATAATATCCGTAGCCGCTCAAACATTATGTCACGTTTACACATCAGGCGGTAAAATATCCATCGCCACTCTAACATAGTGTTGCGTTTACACATCAGGCGGTAAAATATCCATCGCCCCTCTAACATAGTGTTGCGTTTACACATCGGGCGGTAAAATATCTGTCACCGCTCAAACATAACGTCGCATTTACACATTAGGCTGTAAAATATTATATACATATTTGGTTCGGAACACCTTTTAATTTGAAAATTATTTTAGTATATCCAAGTATTGAAAAACTGCATAATGGCTCCTTTCCGTGAAATAGACTTAGATGTTAAGAAGTGTGTGAGTGTGCGCAAGTGTGTGTGTGTGTGTGTGTGTGTATGCACAAAGTAAACAAGAATGATGTAATAGATGTCGAGAATAAATATTCAGGACAACCGCCAGTTACAAAGCTTGAAGTTATCCTGGATTATGCAAAGCATATAGAGGGTGTTGACCGGAAAGATCAAGTTACCAGTTCATGAGAAGATATTATGCTAAAAGAATTAAGTATGTAAAGAGACTGTATATTGTATTGGTTTTCCTTTTACATGTAATTTGAGACTTGTCACTAAAGGCTAAGATTATCAGTTAAATGTATTGTAATTATTACTACCTATTATAAGGTACATGCTAAAGTACCTAATATTTTGCAATAACAACGGAGGGATAGCAGATATATTTGCAAACGTTCTTGTATCGCAAGGACAGGAGGCGGATATATCCACATAATTTTTTATAACAAAAAAGGTTAAAATACATTATTTCTTACAAAATGAGTATCACAGATTTATTTTCTTGTAAAAACTGTTTAGAAAGTCCCAACCTCAAGAACTAAACATATTTTGACAATTTTTCCTGTCCAGGACAGATTAATCTACACAAATGGCAAATAGTTTTGTATCCAATAACAATACTAATTGTTTGCCTTATAATCTAGATAATTGACTGATCAGAGTTCAAAATGAATTATAATATATTATATAAAGCAATATTTGTAAAGCAAATGGACATTGAAGACATCTATGATCAATTTTTTTCAAATGATGAAACAACAACAGATGATTAACTTACTTCCATGAGCCTTGGAAACAGAGTTGAGTTTTGCTCTTCAATAAAGGACGTTTGTGGTGAATCTATTTGGGACAATAAGGGTTTGTAATATTCATCAGGAATTTCTTCTTTGATATGGACATGTTTCCTATCGCTTGCCCTCTGAAACAGAGATACAAATATATAAAAATATTTATTAATAAAAACAAATTATTGAACTATTGAATTTCATGATGATATTATAAAACACAACAATGCTCAATGCATAATGTTAAAGGCCATAATATTATTATAAAACATAACCATACTCAAGGCATAATGTTACAGGGCATGATACTATTATTAAACACAACCATACTCAAGGCATATTGATACAGGTCATGATGATATTGTAAAACACATCACTACACAAGGCATAATGTTACTGTTCACGATGTTGTCATAGCACACAACCCTACGTAAAGCTAATCCTATAGATCATGATATAAAACACATCCATACTCAAGGCATAATGTTACAGGTCACAATGTTATCATAACACAAAACCCTGCATAAAGCATAATCCTATAGATCATGATATAAAACACATCCATACTCAAGGCATAATGTTACAGGTCACAATGTTATCGTAACACAAAACCCTACATAAAGCATAATCCTATAGATCATGATATAAAACACATCCATACTCAAGGCATAATGTTACAGATCACAATGTTATCGTAACACAAAACCCTACATAAAGCATAATCCTATAGATCATGATATAAAACACATCCATACTCAAGGCATAATGTTACAGGTCACAATGTTATCGTAACACAAAACCCTACATAAAGCATAATCCTATAGATCATGATATAAAACACATCCATACTCAAGGCATAATGTTACAGGTCACAATGTTATCGTAACACAAAACCCTACATAAAGCATAATCCTATAGATCATGATATAAAACACATCCATACTCAAGGCATAATGTTACAGATCACAATGTTATCGTAACACACAACCCTACGTAAAGCATAATCCTATAGATCATGATATAAAACACATCCATACTTCAAGGCATAATGTTACAGGTCACAATGTTATCGTAACACACAACCCTACGTAAAGCTAATCCTATAGATCATAATATAAAACACATCCATACTTCAAGGCATAATGTTACAGGTCACAATGTTATCGTAACACAAAACCCTACATAAAGCATAATCCTATAGATCATGATATAAAACACATCCATACTTCAAGGCATAATGTTACAGGTCACAATGTTATCGTAACACACAACCCTACGTAAAGCTAATCCTATAGATCATGATATAAAACACATCCATACTTCAAGGCATAATGTTTTTTTTTTTTTTTTTTTTCAACTTGGGAGCGGGTTTGAATTGCCCGAAGCACTGCTACCTTAAAGTATATTGTACTTACCTCCCTGATCTAGTCAAATAACCCCTTCCCTCTTACCAGGTTTAGGAGTTTCCTGACTAGAGTTTTACCTTCAGCATCCACCAAAGCCGTTCCATCACCAAAGAGGTTGAAGCGCCTCTCAGCAAGTACTCCACATCTGTAAATAATGTGTGTGGCAGTCTCCTGTTCCTGCCCGCACAATCTGCACACTGGTTCATCCTTGTAGATACCCATTTTATGCAAATGTTTCCTTAGTCCACAGTGTCCCGTGAGTAGTCCTGTGGCTATCCTTAATTCCTGCCTAGACAGATAGATGAGACTCTTCTGCAGCCCCAAGGAAGGTCTCCTAAGGGTTAGCTTACTGTGTCTCATCCCTTCGGCCCTGATCCAGTGCTCACAGTGTCTTTCAGCCATCCACCTTCGCACTGTCATCCTGACCATGGATTTGGAAATACCCACCGCAGGTTCCGGTCCAATCAGGGGAGTCGAGGACCCCTCCCTGGCCAGCGCATCTGTGGCTTCATTTCCAAGTATTCCCCTATGCCCTGGCACCCAACCAATCTTGACTTGATTGTGCCTTGCCAGAGCTTGTAGGTTAATTAGGCACTCCCTGACTATGGCCGAGGTGACCACGTGTCCGTTTAGTGCCTTAATTGCTGCCTGACTGTCGGAGAAAATAGCAATCCGGGCCCCATGTGTTTCCCTTCTCGCTATCTCTCCCAGACAGGCATTTATAGCATATACTTCGGCCTGAAAGACAGAGGTATGCCTCCCCAAGGAAAAAACTAGTTCTACCCTTGGGTTTTTACAATACACCCCCGCTCCAGTGCCAAAGTCCATCTTGGAGCCATCTGTGTACCAGATCTGAGCTCCCGATGTTAATGTCCCTGACCATTCCATCACAGTTTGGTGGACCTGGTCAGGTGCAAACATTCGAGTAATGTGGTCGCTGCCCATTTCCAAGACGGGTTCTTTGACCACGCACTCGATACTCATATGTCCCGAGACATCTGGGAGGTTAGCCCAGTTGCTCGAGTTGCACAATCTCCATGCCGCTAGCCTCGCCTCTCCCCTAAGGACAAGCTCAAGGGGAGGGAGGTTAAGCATTACTTCCATTGCTGCACCTGGTGTAGTTGACATCGCTCCCAGTGTGCACAGACAGGCCAATCTCTGGATAGAGCTCAGTTTAGCTCTTGTCTGTGCCTGGTTGGCCTTTGTCCACCACACCAGAGCTCCATAGGTAATCATAGGTCTTATCACCCTCAGATCTTACCCACCATTCTTCTCACAGTCATCAGTGCCCTTTTGGCCCTGTTAACTGTCCTCTCAAGATGTGAGTTCCAGGTGAGTTTCCTGTCCAGAGTAACTCCCAGGTACTTCACCTCCCCCACAAACTCAAGGTATTCACCAAACAAGCGGGGCATCCTGGTCGTCAGATCTTTTCGCTGTCTGGTGAAGTTAATGAGAGCAGTCTTTTTTGGATTTACCCTAAGGTTCTCCTTTTTACACCACTCTTCAATCAGTCGTAGAGGATTTCTGATTACCTCAAGGACTGTATCAGGGAATCTGCCCAGGATCAGGACAACTATGTCGTCCGCATATCCTAGACAGAAGTACCCCTGTTCATTCAGGAGTTCAATAAGGTTGTCAACCACTAGGCACCACAACAGAGGAGAGAGAACCTCCCCCCTGTGCACAGTCCAGACTTGTCTCCGCCCTTCTGACCTCCCCTGCCACCTCTACAGAAATGCTTCTGTTTGTTAACATGGAACTTATCCAACCACAAGTGGTCGCATCCACTCCATGACGTCATGCACCACTTACCATCGTCTCCACTGAGGGGTTATTGAAAGCCCCTTCAATGTCGAGGAAGGCACCTATGGCACAACCTTTCTTAGCGATCATTTGCTCAATCCTACCAACCACTTGATGGAGAGCTCCCTCGCAAGATTTCCCCGGTTGGTAAGCATACTGGTTCCAATGCAGTGGTTTGATAGCCAAAGCACCCCCCCTAATATGCCTATCAACCAGTTTTTCAAGTCCCTTGAGAACAAAGGACATGAGTGTGATAGGTCTGTATCCTTTCCCTTCCGATTGGTTACCGGTGGGCTTAGGTATAAAGACCACCTTACTAGATTTCCAGGCTGCCGGCACATGCCCTAGAGCAATGCTTAGCCTGTATAATTTAGTAAGTACCAGCACCAGCATATCCATTCCCTGCTGCAGCAGCACAGGATAGATCCCATCTGGACCTGGAGATTTGTAGGGTTTAAAAGTGCCAATAGCCCATCTTACCCTTTGTGGAGTTACTATCCTCCTTGCCACTTCCCAGTCCTCCCTCTTACCACGTCTTGTGGAGAGTTTGGTAACCGGTTCAGTGTCTGCTCCCCCAAGTTTCCTCAGGGTACTGGAAGGGAAATGTGTCCTGATTAATTCTTCCACAGTTTCCCCTGCCGTTTTTGTTATATTTCCCAGTGGGGTTCTTAGGCATAATGTTACAGGTCACAATGTTATCGTAACACACAACGCTACGTAAAGCATAATCCTATAGATCAGCGGTTCTCAACCTGGGGGGCGCGCCCCCCTGGGGGGGGCGTGGAAGAATTCCAGGGGAGGCGTCAACAAATTTTTAAAAAAATTGAATTTGATGTTGGACACAAACACACAATCATTGAAATTTCTTTATAGCTTAATAGAGCTATAAAGCTCTATTTCTTTACTCAACGAACTTTTCTTCCTTTCCAAAATTTCATCGATGATACCCAAAGTCTTCCAAAAGACCTAGTAAATGAAATGAAGGACCTAATATCTGAGCATTTGTTGTCTCTGAAGAACAAAATCGGAGCCTATTTCCCAGATATAAGCTCGGAAAACTGGGAATTCATGTTAACAAGAGACCCCTTTCAAATCAACATTGATATACCTCCTGATCACATTCAAGAACAAACAATTGACTTGCAATGTGATTCCAAAGCTAAATTGGATTTCCCAAACATGGATCTCGAAGATTTCTGGCTACTATATCTTCCTGTTTACCCAGAAGTAGCAATGGAGGCAGTCAAGTTGCTTGTACAATTTTCATCAACTTATCTATGCGAGACAGGATTTTCAGCCCTGGCTAATATAAAATCTAACTATCGAGCCAGACTAGATGTGGACAGTAAGCTGCGGTGTTCTTTGTCAAAATTTCATCCAAACATACAAAAAATAGTTAACGAGAAACAGTGCTAGCCTTCACACTAGCACTACAAAAGTAGCGAACATTTTTCTGGTTATTACTTAAACATAATGCTTTATCATATATAAGTCTAAATTAACTTAATCCGTGAAGGGAGGCGTGACCTCACACCGAAGTGTGAAGGGGGGCTCAGAGCCTAAAAGGTTGAGAACCCCTGCTATAGATCATGATATAAAACACATCCATACTCAAGGCATAATGTTACAGGTCACAATGTTATCGTAACACACAACTCTACGTAAAGCATAATCCTATAGATCATGATATAATACACATCCATACTCAAGGAATAATGTTACAGGTCACGAAGTTATAATAACACACAACCCTACGTAAAGCTAATCCTATAGATCATGACATAAAACACATCCATACTTCAAGGCATTATGTTACAGGTCACAATGTTATCGTAACACAACCCTACGTAAAGCATAATCCTATAGATCATGATATAATACACATCCATACTCAAGGAATAATGTTACAGGTCACGAAGTTATAATAACACACAACCCTACGTAAAGCATAATCCTATAGATCATGATATAAAACACATCCATACTCAAGGAATAATGTTACAGGTCACGAAGTTATAATAACACACAACCCATTGTATAGTATAATCCTATAGACAATGATATAAAACACATCCATACTCAAAGCACTATGTTCTAGGTCACGACGTTATGATAACAAACAAACCTACTTGACCTTTGAACTCCATAGGCGAACTGAGTCCGACATCATTAGAAATCCTGTTCTGCTCTACTGTTGGACTTAGTTCGACATATTTTGCAGTGCAACTATTAAATACTTTTGAATGTCTTACTTAATGATAATATGTACTATGTTCGATTGTTGTGTTATGAGAAAGCAAGGTTTATGTTTATAACGCTGATTGGCCATATTTATCGTAATTTTTTTCCGTAAATAAACAATTGGTTCCAGACAGTTATACACGATGTACTGCAAAGTAAGCATCAGACATCTGGCTTAGTTGATAGATTGCTCTTTATGTGAACTTATCCTTATTCATGATGTCCTCTATTTATTTAGTGTTTTATTTTAATTTTATTTATGACATATATTGTTATCATATTGTGGTTTTTTAATAGGCTTACATGTGCTCTGAGTCCTACTGTGCGACTTGCCAAAATAACCCGGGATTACATACAAACATTTACTTTGAAAAGTTTCACACTACGAAAAACTATAAACAATAAATTGAACTGTTTTTCAAGTGGCCAAATAAAGGAGTATGTGTAAATATTTTCAGCCTAAACAAATTAAACAATTTTTAATAGGCCTAAATGACATATTTCAATTATATATTTATAATTTATATATTTTCGTTTTTATATTTAGACCTATATATTTTTTGTGGTACCTACTTTTGTAAATATATTTTGTGCATGTAACTGTAAATATGTTGATTAGTACAATTATTTTTTGTTATAAAATAATTACATCAAAGTGAACTATTATGTCACAATTCAAACCTAGTTGCAGCTGAGTATTACAGTAGGTACACCATTCAATAGGTGACCAAATAATTGGAGTCAAAAAGGTTATAGCAGAATATTATCAT
Organism: Prosapia bicincta; assembly: GCA_036971475.1. Classification (NCBI taxonomy): domain Eukaryota; kingdom Metazoa; phylum Arthropoda; class Insecta; order Hemiptera; family Cercopidae; genus Prosapia; species Prosapia bicincta. The sequence goes on along the minus strand of JBAIZL010000006.1, from coordinate 43,217,280 downwards.
GATATTATAAAACATATCTATACTCAAGGCTGGTCATGGTGTTATCATATCACACAACCCAACTTAAAGAATAATGTTACAGGGCATGATACAATTATCAAACACAACCATACTCAAAGCATATTGTTACAGGTGTAACTTTCCTATTTTTTTTATTTTTTATTTTCCTTATGTCTTGACTTTATCTTCCAATTCCCTTGCACACTATTTATTCTGTCATTTTATTTTCTTTGGTGTTTTATGTGAGAATAATATTGTTTGCTTATTTACACTTATGAAAATAATATTTTTTAAAATTAATATCAAATGTTTGATAAAATAATTTACCTCTAACGGGCGATTGTACAATTCAGGCTCTGCAGACTCCATAGCTTCTACAAACACACCTCCAGCTTTAGGCAAACACCAATATCTACGCCAATATCTATCCTGCCCATAACAGTTAGCACGTAATTGACCACCTGACTCAGCTAACAGTGTGAGATTCTGTTCTGCTTGCCTATTTAAGCGTTCTAGCTTACGGCCTAATTCTTCCACAGTTAATCTCTTATCCTCCTCCTAAAAAATGCAACAATAAATACACTAAATTTTCATATGTAGTAGGATTTCTACTGCTCTCTTACTATATGTTACAAAAGCAGATGTAGCTTGATAAAATCTAATAAGACACCACAATAAATTCAAGATGTAAATAAACAAAAAAATTCTCTTACATGTACTGTAAAATGTTAAAAAAAATCAATAACTGCCTCTCATATATTTACACAAAATCTAACTGAAATTTCTTTTCCAGGTTTCGAAGTTAGTTGTGTTAAAAATATTAAATAAACCATATATTGATAAACATATACCACACCAATATTATCACATTTGCAGTGTAGGCAGACCACTGGCCTGTTGGGTACCACCTATAACTCATAAACTCAGATTAAGTTTATGAACTCTAACAGCAGCCACATAAACTATAAACATATTTTATATTCCATTATCCAAGTAAATAATTTGTTATGTCTTGTGCTTGGAATTAGCAGTAAAATGGTTCTAATTTCGGAATAGCCAATTGGCTATCATAGATGCCATTGAACACTTCTGATATTCTCTGGATACTTGGAAGGAAATAATAAGTTTTATTCTAATAATAATTTTCTCAATATTTTAAATTATAAAACCTTATTGGAAAAAATTACATGGGATCATTGCTGTTGAGGTGAACAATTGGTTTCAAAACCTATGTCATATTCTTGGTTACTTAATTTTTATTAATGTTATTTTTAACAATTATCTTAATTTTTTATACTTCCAAAGACATTTATGTGTAAAAAAGGCTTTATCTTGTGCTGTTTAAATCTAAAACGCTTATAAATTCATTAAATTCCACAACTCTGGAAAATAGTACAGCCTGTATGCAGTCCCTATCAATAGGGCAAACTGTTCATTACAAAGCAACTAAGTTATTAATTTTTGATATATTCATAATGAAAAATACAACTATAAAAAACAGACCTCTTCAGGTTGAGTTCCCTCACTTTCGCTGCCACTTTCTCCTTCACCTTCATCATCATCATCAGGTTCTTTTGGTAAATTTTCTTCCTCCACTCCTTCTAACCCTAGCTTTCCACCCATCATACCTACAGCCATTTGCCTCAGTCTTCGGTTATACAATTGTTTTAACCTTTAAAAAAACATTAAATTACTAATAAATGAACACATAATATTAATAATGTTTTTGAAATAACTAACACTTATTAATGCCGTACAAATAAAAACAATTATGTGGATAGAATGGCATTTGTAAATAAATCATTTATAATCCTTAAATAAATTATGCATGCAAATACAACTTTATTAATGGGCTAGTCAAGGGTAGACTGAATGTTAACAATTTTCATTGGATGAATAAAATGTTACGATTAAAACATAAACAATGACACCTTGAGAATATACATTATGATTTTCGGTATATTTTAAGCGCTTATAAATTATCGTTTAGTATGGGTAATGCTTCACTAAATAGAAATTGAAACACTCATAGTACTGTAAAAGCAGTGTTAATAAAACAGTGAACATTTTTTTTTATTAACTACAACCTAGTTGCCAGATCCTTATACAGAAAAACAGTATAAACTACCTCATATAATAGACTTAGGTTAGTTAAAAACACCTTCCAACAAATAAATTGCCTAGTAACCAAACACGATTTCGTCATTCAGGGTCATCATACATGGACATCAAAAATATCATGTACCATATGCAACGTGCCCAGAACAATAAATAAGCCCAAACTCTCATGGTTTAAATATCGGAATGAATACTCACGGTCATGATGTTAAAACCATATCCCAACAATGCACAATGCTGAGGTAGGAATTAAATGAGATGCAAGATCAATGGGTGATATTTTAAAGATCCTTTTCAATAATAAAGATTAATTTTTTAAAATCAAACCAAAAAAAAATTGTTAAATAAATAAATATTGCTGAGATACATTTTTAAAATATTACAGCTGCAAAGAAATAAATCACTAATTCAATCAATTAAGAAGACATGTTTTTAATATTTTGTGTCAGATTAGACAATTTTCTAGCTCAACACCTCAAATCTCAATCAAGCAGTGATAAATATAAGACAAATATGTTCACAATCATTTAGACAAACTAAACAACAACTAAATAAAACTAATATATACAGTTTACTCTTTATTCACGTTTGGAAAAATTAAAAGATATCCCGCCAATATCATATTTTAAAGAAAGACAGTATAGTTACTGTGCAGGTTGTAGGAAAATGCGTTCTCTTTTTATTTATTTTGTACAGTACTGTAGTTACTTATCACAAAGAAATCTGATTATTTTTCAAACATCGGTTATACTGTACACTACTAGGCCTACTACTCAAAAGTATTCCTTTTTTATAACCAGTGGCACTGACAAACAACGATCTCCGTGGCGGCCGCATCCAACTCCATACATAAGTTTGGCATCATTTCTGTTTATTTACTGCTAATTTAATAGTTTTTGAAATCCAAACATCAATAATCTTATCCAGCGGCCGTAACTAACTCGGAATTTGCTTCTCGTGTCAGTTATTTTGTCAGGTGTCAAATTTGATTGTTGTGTCTGCTAGTTTTGGAAACGTCACATCTACTTGTGGAAGTGTTTAGTTCAGATTAAAGGAAATGTAATTAATAATAAAAATATCTATGTAATTATCTAGTACGTAAACATAACATACTGTATTATAAGTGTACAATATAGCTGTAACTAAGGTTAACATTTTTCATGTGTAATGTAGCCCTCCCCTTTCCATAAACAGCTGGTTTCAGTATTCCCAGTAAGTTCGGGGAATGTAACCCCTGCAAATAACAAGGGATCACTGTACTCACTATCCATAATTTTAAGTGTTTAAATAGATCAAACGTGCCTAAGTCATCATCAGCAATTTGAAATCTTTAAAATCACTAATCATCACAAAGTCTTTAAAATCATCAGTGTTTACTAGCCTCCAAGTAAACTGTTACTTTTACTGTTTTTTGATCAGATCATTAAAATACTTTTGATATAATAAATGCATATAGTGAGCGTGTTTAGTTTTATTATTAAATAATTATGTTTACTCATCAGCTAATCTCAAACTACACTTATTTTCAACTTTTATTTAACTACTTTTGTAAACATACTTGCGCATTTTTGATTCAGTAATCCACCTATCCCTTCGTAGCTGGGAGGTCGTTTCAATTGCACTATCTATCTGCCTGATGACCGCTTTATTTTGAAGCAGTTCATGACAAAGGAATGCCAAAATAGCTGCTTTACAAGTCGCATTTAGAGCTAAGAAAGGTTTTCGCCTCAACCATTCTGACATCTTCCATGTTTGATTTTCACGAAGTGCTACAAAGAATGCAGCATTCTTTCCACTTTCCCAATCTTCATTTGCACTATCAGACATATTATTGTGGTGATCGGACATACGTTTCTCTCTGTCTCTTTCAAAATGGACTCCTGAAAATAATACAGTTCAGCTGAATAATACAAACAAATGAGGGATAATTTTATAAAGGAAAGGAGGTTTAAAATTTGATAATAATGGAACATTCAATTGAAGCACAAGAGGCTAAGGAATATTTGTTTGTGACATTTTTGCCGTTTTGGAGTTGATTGCAGTTTCAGACAGTAAAAGTATAGGAAAATATGACAAAGGGAAACAACTGAATCTTTAACTACTGCTAAGACCTAGCAATAAATATAAATCCAATTAACCTTGAATTTTTTAACTTTTTCCTTCTTTACTCAAAATAGTAAGGATCTCATTTACCATCTCAATGCCTAAATTTAATTTAATTATTTAATAGAATATATAATGTTTTGAAAAAAATCCCTTTTATCAAAAGCAAACCTTCAAGCTTTTGACTTTCAGGCTTGAGTCAGATACATGGTTGGTGGCTATTGTAAGATGCGTTATATAGCTTTATTGTGACAAATCAGGGTTTTTCTGTTTTTTCCCCTTTGACACTTTAGCTACCGGCCACTATATCGGCGTTTTCACAAAGAATTGCCAAAATTTTTGAAGCCTATTTTAGAATAATGTGGTCTTATAATAATTTGTTCACCTATCATATCTAAGTACGGATATACGTTTATTATCATAATGTATATATAAACATGAGTCGGGCCAATTGGCGACAGGGTTTTTTACCATGTAATGTGCACATGCGACATTATGTTAGAGCAGCAAGAGATATGCTTTCGCCTGATGTGTAAACGCGACAATGATAGAGCGGCAACAGATATCTTACCGCCCGATATATAAACGTTACATTATGTTAGAGCAGCGACGGATATGCTTTCGCTCGATTTGTAAACGCAATATTATGTTTAAGCGGTGACACATATTTTAGCATATAATGTGTAAACGCAACATTATGTTAGAGCAGTGATGGATATTTTACCGCCCGATGTGTAAATCCAACGTTGTTAAAGCGGCAACAGATATGTACCGGCCACGCTGGAATAGAAATATTTGGAATCGATTTTTGCAATCGATTCATGATTCCGATTCTAGTATCTAGAATAGGTGGAATCGACTTTTGGAATCGAGAATCAACCATCATTACTTAAAATGTAATAAATCGATTTGACATGATTCAATAAAAAAATTTGATACAACATTGTCTTTTTGAATTTGCTGAATCAACAAACATTTATATGATAGGGTATCAATTGTTATTTATTATGGAAATTTATAATTTTAGTATGAATTAAGCTATAAAAACTTGATTTTCTCTCAAGTTGCTCTTCACATACCTGTAAGGGCTTTCACTTCTCCTGTTGCATTTGCATACAAGTATATTCTGAGAATTTCAGACAAATTAGCATGAGTTATGTCAGCTTGTTTCAAACTTTGGCCCAACAGTGTTGTATGGCGAGCAGGGTTAGGTATTCCAGGATCTTCAATAGCACAAATTATTAAATGTGTCATCACAGAAAGTAACTCTTCTTCTGCTTCCTCCTCTCCTAACAATGCATTCTGAAGGCTATTTAGTGTAGGAAGACTTTCCATGTCTGTAAAACACACAAAACTTAATTAAAACTGGAAAACAACTTTGGGTTTTTACCTAAAGTAGACCTACTCTTCATTGGGCTCACTAAAACCTCCATGCAAGAAGGAGGATAAGGTTGCTTATCCGGAGTAAACCTGCATTTAACCAGGGTGAAGAGAGGTGTCTACCTGCGACATCTATATGCTTTAAAATATCCTGTTTTTAGAAAAAAATGACTATAAATTACCTGACTTTTATACTGATATTACAATTTTTCATAACAAATAAGATGAAGAATAGGATGAAAAAACATTTCTACAAAAAAGTAGAACTTTCAGAAGCCCCTGATCTTTATAAGACATTATCTATAGCCAATAAGGGTAACTGTATTTATCAACTACTACTTGGAAAATATATACCAAACTTAAAGCCCTTAAATGTTTAACATAATAAAAAATATATAAGTTGTTTCAATTTGCTGTTATATTTTTGCAATAACAAGCAAGCTTTAAAAGCAGCAGGATATGTTTTTAATTTACAAATATAAGCCAAAGAAATGATAACACTAATATAGCAATGTTTTAAAATAAGGGGATGATGCATTGGTTAAATAAGTAGGTGAGACAGTACAATATTACTATTTTTAAAAATAAAGACCAACTTTTTATGGAAGGGTTATTAAAGGACATATTTATAACCATATAAATACATATATTGTTACAATAAAAATATTGAAAAGAACCCCAATACCACAAAAATAATCAAAAATAACAAATAAGACAAGTTACTTAAGATTAAACCCTTATGTACATTTCGATGACCATGTCATCATCATCAGAGGGTCTAGTTACAAAACACAATCTAGCACACAAGAAGTTACAAACTAGATGATCATCATTCTAGTTTGTAACTTCTTGTGTGCTAGATTGTGTTTTGTAACTAGACCCTCTGATGATGATGACATGGTCATCGAAATGTACATAAGGGTTTAATCTTAAGTAACTTGTCTTATTTGTTATTTTTGATTATTTTTGTGGTATTGGGGTTCTTTTCAATATTTTTATTGTAATATATTGTACCACTGTGCTCTTGATATTGTGTACATATATTGTTGCTAGAAATAACATTAATAAAATATTATACTTTTACAAACTATACTAACAATTTTGCCCTCAAGTTTTAAAAAAATTAGAAATATTATATTGCATTATGCATAAGATGATCAAAGAGATTAGAGAAATAAAACAAAAGATTAAGTCAAATTATTTGGAATCTGATACAAATAAAATTTAGGCTACAATGGTGGAGATAGTCCTGTAAGTAATGGAAACCCCATATTACAATGAAGTGTAAAAAACCCCATTCAAGTAGCTTGAAACTTAATACAACAAATATAAAAATTTGAATAAATAGAAAAAACATGAAAAAAATATTTCTGATTAAATAAAATAGCCTAAAGAATTTTCGAGCTAGATATAATTTTAATTGTTTATTTTTTAAATATATTAAAGAAGACAATAAACTAATAGAAGACAATTTTATAGTTTAACACATTAACCCTGGAGCCGGGGCGCCAAGTCTTACAGGAAATTTTGTTGCCACGATTGATAGGAATGTGGCAGAAACCTGACGCTTTGTCTAGCTGTCTATTTTTGCGTCCCAGTCAAAAGTCGAAGTACTGTTGATTTCACTTCAGCGTTTATTTACAATTTGGGTTTGACAGACTTAGACCCGGCTTGTGTTACTGTGATTCGGGTCTGACCGACTTGGCGCCCTGGCTTCCGTTACTGAATTTTGTGGTTTAAAATAATGACAAATGTTTATTCTTAGTGTTTATGAATGATTTTTTTGAATAAGGTGTTAATATTATCGGCTATATTGAATAGGTTTTTATAAACTATTTGAACAATGGCTAGTGTTCTTCAAAAAGACTACATTTTCCAACTTTTAAATGAAAGTGTTTATTCTGAGCCTTGTTTATGTTAACCAGTTCCATGATATTTTTCCCACTTAATATCAAAACCAAAAAATTGATTAAGTATTGTAAATCAATTTCTGTTTAAAAAGAATTTCCTTATTTAAACGTAAATGGATCCACCCCAAATGATTAAAGGTCATTGTAAAACGCTTTTTGAAACAATCAATTAAAATTTCCTTTTAAAGTACATAACTTTAATAGTATAACATTCATGAATTCATTTTTTACCAATAGAAATGAGTTATCGATAAAAAAATAATTCATACTTTGATCACTTTTTAGGCTTTGTATTAGGATGGAAAATTTCTAGGAACTAGACAACACTAAAAACAATGACATTAAAATTTGCAATTGTTGGGAAATATATCTTGAGGGTTTTAATAACATTTATCTACAAATTTACTTTGCAAAAAACACTACTTCCTAATATTTCTCAACAATGTGTTCAACGCTTGAGCAGTGCATTATTCAAGAACTTTTCTTGCCCATGATTTGTAGCATTCAACAATACGAGTTCTGTTAAAAAAATACGCGGACTGTTTGAATTTCGCGGCTCAAGTTAGTTTCAGGAGAATTCACTTGGTGTCGCTAGGTTCGTATAAATCAGCTGATTAAAACGCTGTATTTCAGTCGCAGATATCTTCATTGTTGATGAGTTACACTCAGTTTAGTAAAGAGTGTCTTTTTCATTTGTCGTATTTTAAAATGGACAGCCTGAAGGAGCAACGAATTGCTGTGAAATTTTGAGTAAAACTAGGGAAATCTGCAACAGAAACATTTGCCATGCTTAACACGGCCTACAGCGATTTTGCCATGCAGCGTACTGCATGTTTCAAGTGGCATGAACGTTTCAAGGGTGCCCGACAGTCGATTGATTACGATGAGCGTCCTGGACGTACTTCAACGTCAACTGACGACCCACACGTTGACAAAATCAACACCCTGGTACGCAAAAATCGACGTCTGACCATTAGGGAGCTATTCGAAGAGTGTGGGATATCAGTTGGATCTTGTTACGACATTTTGACAGAAAAATTGAAGATACAAAGCGTCGCTGCGAAATTTGTGCCATGCCTGATGACTGACGACCAAAAAGCCAATCGCGTCCGGGTTTGTCAAGAACTGTTTGATCATTCAAATGAAGATGAGAACTTTCTGTCAAGAATTATGACCGGTGATGAATCATGGGTGTATGGTTACGACATTGAAATGAAGGCCCAATCGTCCCAATGGGTGAGTCAAACGTCCCCAAGACTTAAAAAAGTTCGCCAAGGTGATGCTGACAATTTTTTTTGATGCTAAGGGTGTTGTTCACTACGAGTACCTCCCTGAAGGCTCTACAGTCAACCAAATTACCTACATTGAAGTACTGAAACGTCTGAGGGACGCCGTCCGACGCAAAAGGCCAGAACTGTGGAGAAGTGATAACTGGTTTTTCCATCACGACAACGCTCCAGCTAATTCAGCACTCAGAACTCGTGAGTTTTTGGCCAAACACTCAATCACTGTTCTTTACCACCCCCCCCCCACTCACCTGACCTTGCCCCTTGTGACTTTTTGTTATTCCCAAAACTCAAATAACCCTCAAAGGAAAAAGATTTGAAACGATTTCGGAGATTAAGGCAAATACGATGAAAGAGTTGAACGCCATCACAAAAGAAGCGTACCAGGACTGTTTTAACAAGTGGAAACACCGTTGGGATAAGTGTGTGCATTGGAGAGGAGAGTACTTTGAAGGAGACACCAAGTGGATTCTCCTGAAACTAACTTGAGCCCCGAAATTCAAACAGTCCACGTATTTTTTGAACAGACCTCGTATACTGAGTGAATAGCATCTGCTGAGAAATATCAGTAGTTATTTTTTGGCAAATTAAATTGACAATTAAACTATAGCACTGATCTAGTTACAAGCACAATGTAAATAGACTAAATTTAGTATGGACTGAACTTTCTTAGAACCCATTTCTGAATTTACTCTCCAAGCTATTCTCTCAAACTCATAAAGCATTTCTTCTTTACATTTTGTTCATCAGAACGTTTGTTTAAAAAAATCATGTTACCATTATGGCAACTTATTGACATAAAAAAAAGCTATACATCAATGTGGAATATTAAGTGAATAACATCAAATAAAAATGCATTGTTCTTGCTTGTGTTCGATAAAGGTTTTTTGAAGAATGCATTCTATATTTGGTGAATAAGGAATGTTGAATGGAAGAGAAATCAAGTTATATTATACAGAATAAAAAGCAAAACAAACACAAAATTGCAACTAATCAAGAAAAAGAAAAGTTTGAGGCATTACCTATTCAATGATAGATGAAATTAGATAAAAAAATCATAAACTGATTGAAAATCATTAAAGTATATAAGAAAGAAATTTAGTAACTGTTGACTACCGTATATGACCATAGGTAAAAAAATTGGAAATTAAAGGTAAAAGGTATGAATGGGTAGTTACCTAAAATTGAATAGAACAAATCATTTTAGCAATTGCATCATATATAACTTGTTTACTACAAATCATTATATTTGAAATAAAGTTAGAACATACCAAAGCCCAGTGTTTCACCAAAGTTGTGGAGAAACTCAAACAGCATTAGAGTATCAGCAAAAGCCTGACCACTGAGTCTGAGGCCTGGAATCCGGTTGAGAACAGGCATTGGTGTTGAATCTAGGTCAATAATACATAAAATATAAATAATATATAGTAATTTGCCCTGAAATATTATTATTTAAACTAATGTTAAACCTGCAAAAGAAAAATTTATAAAGATAAAAGATCTTCAACTGAAAGTGTTTTATAATTCTTTAGCATTCAGGTTAAAAATAATGATTTAGTTATTTAGCCAACACTCGACTGTCGGGGGAGCCCCGCTTAGCGTATATTGCAGTTTACTCTTATGTCGGGGGTCACTCGACACATTTTCAAATGCCTATAACTCGTCTGAAGCGAAGCTCACGACATTCAATCTTTTACCGTTTGGTGCTACACTCTATTGACAATAATTTGAACCAAGTTGAAAATGTCTATGAATATGTGAGTCATCACAAAATCTAGTTTGCCGCTATGTTGTAAGCTGCAAGTAGGTTACAGTTTTGCAGGTTATTTGTTTACTCGTAGTTTGCCGTGGCTTCACGTGCAATTAGTGATTCTGAAATTCCTGATCTTTTACTTGATCCTGATTTATTAGAATGTAGTTCAGTTTCATAAGCAAAATAACTAAACCAACAGGTATTTGTAAATATAACCAGCTTATGGGTGCTCAATATAATGAGCCGTACAGTTTTACGAGACGAACAAATAAATGGTGGAGGAGGATGTTTTTCTGGCTATTAGATGTAGCTGTAGTAAACAGTTTTATAACCTATAATAACAAAAAAAAAAGCAAAGGAGAGATTTCATTAGTTCCAAAAAAAATTTTCACTTAGTTCTTTCATTAGTCCTCAATTCTCTTATTGGAATGATTCAGTGGTAGCATATTATGTTCAGTGTTTACTTCTCTCTTATTAGAAGTAACACGAGTCACTGGCTATTCTCAGCTTGCGCAGTCAGTGAGTATAGAATACACTAGAGAGTTTCTGCAGCACCACTGTATGTGTCAGGGTTCCTCCACTCTCTGGTGATCAACTTGGAAGCTCTAACCTAGTCTATTGTACACCTACAGAGAATAAATCAGTATACATGGCCAACTGGCGATTAAACCCCCTCTTTCCATTGTAACACACTTAATATTGACCTGAATGCCTTTGAATGCTTCATCATCAGTTTTTGTGCGTTTGTTTTGAAGTGTGGAAGTTCATTTACAACGAATTAAAAAAAAGGAAGCTAGTCAATATTCAACCGAGTACTTAAAATTCGGTTTTATTGGATCACCGCATAATGTCTCCACATTGTCTTCTATGCGATGAAACATTTACTAGTAATGAACCCTTCACTAACTAAAGAACATTTATCAAGAGTGTATAGTGAGTAAAGAACTTAGTTATTCCCAACAGCTCAACGCTAAAGCTGATAAACTGCCTAATGTGAATGAGTTATATAAAAAACAAGCAACCTATCTCGACAAAGGCTTCATGCTTCGTATGAGGTGTCTATATTGGATCACCGCTTAATGTCTCCACATTCTCTTCTATGCGATGAAACATTTACTAGTAATGAACCCTTCACTAACTAAAGAACATTTATCAAGAGTGTAGAGTGTATAGTGAGTAAAGAACTTAGTTATTCCCAACAGCTCAACGCTAAAGCTGATAAACTGCCTAATGTGAATGAGTTATATAAAAAACGAGCAACCTATCTCGACAAAGGCTTCATGCTTCCTACGAGGTGTCTATATTGGATCACCGCATAATGTCTCCACATTCTCTTCTATGCGATGAAACATTTACTAGTAATGAACCCTTCACTAACTAAAGAACATTTATCAAGAGTGTAGAGTGTATAGTGAGTAAAGAACTTAGTTATTCCCAACAGCTCAACGCTAAAGCTGATAAACTGCCTAATGTGAATGAGTTATATAAAAAACGAGCAACCTATCTCGACAAAGGCTTCATGCTTCCTACGAGGTGTCTATATTGGATCACCGCATAATGTCTCCACATTCTCTTCTATGCGATGAAACATTTACTAGTAATGAACCCTTCACTAACTAAAGAACATTTATCAAGAGTGTAGAGTGTATAGTGAGTAAAGAACTTAGTTATTCCCAACAGCTCAACGCTAAAGATGATAAACTGCCTAATGTGAATGAGTTATATAAAAAACGAGCAACCTATCTCGACAAAGGCTTCATGCTTCCTACGAGGTGTCTATATTGGATCACCGCATAATGTCTCCACATTCTCTTCTATGCGATGAAACATTTACTAGTAATGAACCCTTCACTAACTAAAGAACATTTGTCAAGAGTGTAGAGTGTAGAGTGAGTAAAGAACTTAGTTATTCCCAACAGCTCAACGCTAAAGCTGATAAACTGCCTAATGTGAACGAGTTATATAAAAAACGAGCAACCTATCTCGACAAAGGCTTCATGCTTCCTACGAGGTGTCTATATTGGATCACCGCATAATGTCTCCACATTCTCTTCTATGCGATGAAACATTTACTAGTAATGAACCCTTCACTAACTAAAGAACATTTGTCAAGAGTGTAGAGTGTAGAGTGAGTAAAGAACTTAGTTATTCCCAACAGCTCAATGCTAAAGCTGATAAACTGCCTAATGTGAATGAGTTATATAAAAAAACGAGCAACCTATCTCGACAAAGGCTTCATGCTTCCTACGAGGTGTCTATATTGGATCACCGCATAATGTCTCCACATTCTCTTCTATGCGATGAAACATTTACTAGTAATGAACCCTTCACTAACTAAAGAACATTTGTCAAGAGTGTAGAGTGTAGAGTGAGTAAAGAACTTAGTAATTCCCAACAGCTCAACGCTAAAGCTGATAAACTGCCTAATGTGAATGAGTTATATAAAAAACGAGCAACCTATCTCGACAAAGGCTTCATGCTTCCTACGAGGTGTCTATATTGGATCACCGCATAATGTCTCCACATTCTCTTCTATGCGATGAAACATTTACTAGTAATGAACCCTTCACTAACTAAAGAACATTTGTCAAGAGTGTAGAGTGTAGAGTGAGTAAAGAACTTAGTAATTCCCAACAGCTCAACGCTAAAGCTGATAAACTGCCTAATGTGAATGAGTTATATAAAAAACGAGCAACCTATCTCGACAAAGGCTTCATGCTTCCTACGAGGTGTCTATATTGGATCACCGCATAATGTCTCCACATTGTCTTCTATGCGATGAAACATTTACTAGTAATAAACCCTTTACTAACTAAAGAACATTTATCAAGAGTGTAGAGTGTAGAGTGAGTAAAGAACTTAGTAATTCCCAACAGCTCAACGCTAAAGCTGATAAACTGCCTAATGTGAATGAGTTATATAAAAAACGAGCAACCTATCTCGACAAAGGCTTCACGCTTCCTACGAGGTGTCTATATTGGATCACCGCATAATGTCTCCACATTCTCTTCTATGCGATGAAACATTTACTAGTAATGAACCCTTCACTAACTAAAGAACATTTGTCAAGAGTGTAGAGTGTAGAGTGAGTAAAGAACTTAGTAATTCCCAACAGCTCAACGCTAAAGCTGATAAATTGCCTAATGTGAATGAGTTATATAAAAAACGAGCAACCTATCTCGACAAAGGCTTCATGCTTCCTACGAGGTGTCTATATTGGATCACCGCATAATGTCTCCACATTCTCTTCTATGCGATGAAACATTTACTAGTAATGAACCCTTCACTAACTAAAGAACATTTGTCAAGAGTGTAGAGTGTAAAGTGAGTAAAGAACTTAGTAATTCCCAACAGCTCAACGCTAAAGCTGATAAACTGCCTAATGTGAATGAGTTATATAAAAAACGAGCAACCTATCTCGACAAAGGCTTCATGCTTCGTATGAGGTTTCTATATTGGATCACCGCATAATGTCTCCACATTGTCTTCTATGCGATGAAGCATTTACTAGTAATAAACCCTTTACTAACTAAAGAACATTTATCAAGAGTGTAGAGTGTAGAGTGTAGAGTGAGTAAAGAACTTAGTAATTCCTAACAGCTCAACGCTAAAGCTGATAAACTGCCTAATGTGAATGAGTTATATAAAAAACGAGCAACCTATCTCGACAAAGGCTTCATGCTTCCTACGAGGTGTCTATATTGGATCACCGCATAATGTCTCCACATTCTCTTCTATGCGATGAAACATTTACTAGTAATGAACCCTTCACTAACTAAAGAACATTTATCAAGAGTGTAGAGTGTAGAGTGAGTAAAGAACTTAGTTATTCCCAACAGCTCAACGCTAAAGCTGATAAACTGCCTAATGTGAATGAGTTATATAAAAAACGAGCAACCTATCTCGACAAAGGCTTCATGCTTCCTACGAGGTGTCTATATTGGATCACCGCATAATGTCTCCACATTCTCTTCTATGCGATGAAACATTTACTAGTAATGAACCCTTCACTAACTAAAGAACATTTATCAAGAGTGTAGAGTGTAGAGTGAGTAAAGAACTTAGTTATTCCCAACAGCTCAACGCTAAAGCTGATAAACTGCCTAATGTGAATGAGTTATATAAAAAACGAGCAACCTATCTCGACAAAGGCTTCATGCTTCGTATGAGGTGTCTATATTGGATCACCGCATAATGTCTCCACATTCTCTTCTATGCGATGAAACATTTACTAGTAATGAACCCTTCACTAACTAAAGAACATTTATCAAGAGTGTAGAGTGTAGAGTGAGTAAAGAACTTAGTTATTCCCAACAGCTCAACGCTAAAGCTGATAAACTGCCTAATGTGAATGAGTTATATAAAAAACGAGCAACCTATCTCGACAAAGGCTTCATGCTTCGTATGAGGTGTCTATATTGGATCACCGCATAATGTCTCCACAATGTCTTCTATGTGATGAAACATTTACTAGTAATAAACCCTTCACTAACTAAAGAACATTTATCAAAAGTGTAGAGTGTAGAGTGAGTAAAGAACTTAGTAATTCCCAACAGCTCAACGCTAAAGCTGATAAACTGCGTAATGTGAGCGAGTTATATAAGAAACAAGCAACCTATCTCGATCAAGGCTTCATGCTTCCTACGAGGTGTCTATATTGATCATGTAATGTGGTAAGCCTCATACAACTATAATAAAAATATTTATAAACTCACATATCAATCATATATGATACGTTTACATATCTTCCTCATAAGTGCCAAAACACTTTTCTCACCAGTAAGCTTATTATGTGGACAACTGGAACAAGGAATGGTGGTTTTGTAGATTACTCTTTACAGACAAAAGACAAAATCAAGCAAAATAAAAAAAAGGCTAGTATAATAATAAACAAAGATTGAAAAGCTCACAGATATCAGAAAAATCACGATAGAAAAAACAACTAACATTTTAAACAGAAATCTAGCACTACAAACGTATAATAAATACATTAGGAGCCAAGCTCTTATTAAATATTATGTTTGCCATTGTATTATGGAACTAGAAAAAGTATCGGATCCAATACTTCTGCCACCAATTTGATAATAGGAATAAAACAAAACTTCTTCTCACATAGCCAAAATATCTTCTTCTTCCAATGGCTCTCACTTGGCTTACGCCATTCGAGATGACATAGCCAAAATATACCAGTAGTTTGTTACTCCTTTGGGCCAAACTATTAAATGGTGTACTGGTATTAAATCACTATTCCTTTCCTGGTAAAACTCATACTCTTGAAAGAGTTAATAATATAAATAATATGAACAAATACATAACAAAAGCAGATTTTAGACATTATTTTAACTGGTTTCCATTGTACTTATATACCTGTTAGTTCCATATCTTCTGCAGGTTTTCTCAATTCTTTTAAAAGCTCAACCTCAATTCTTCTTTGCTCCATTCTACGTTCTCTGGAAGCCATTTTTTCAGCTTTTGCCTCAAGTCGTTTCTTTTCACGATCCTCCATCCTCTTTCGCATATCTAGAGCTTTAACTAATGCCATGTGTTGCCGCCTCCTTTCTCTTTCCTGTTTATGAAGAAATATTATACATTTAATTAGGTTTAGGTTTATCATTAAATTCTAAACCAGGTGTTAATATATATGTTTTCTATACAAACCCAAATTCAAAGCCTCTAAACATTACAATACATAAGTATTACAAATAAAGAAAAAATAAATAAAAAAAAAAAAAAACTACTTACCAATTCAACAGTGTAAAGGAGTTCTCGCTGTTTGTTTAGCTCTTGCATGTAAAGCTAAAACAACAGATGACAAACAAAATATATTTAAAAGTCAAATCAAATTAATAAAAAAAAGGAAAATTATTAACAACTGTTAAAAAAAAACAATCATTAACTGATATTATATGAATGTCCAGGAAGGTCAAAGTAATAATACAGAGTCGAGTCTCTGTTAAAAACAAAATATTTTCAATAAATTTGCATTCATGGGCATTACAAAAGGCTGGTAAAGGGAAGGAGGTTCTGGAGCAGAAGATATCAGGTTACACAAGAGTTATTTTCATTGTAAAGACATAAATAAAACGAAAAATTAAATTATTTAACCCTACAGCAGCTACAGGTTGCTCAGAGCAACGTTTGTATTTATGTAGACTTGTCAACAGCATTGTAGGAGCTCCCATTTACTCATAAACTCGTCAACCTATGTTAATGAAATATATACAAAAATGTATCTGAACTTATTCTTTATCATTGCAAATCAGCTAAACATTAATTGACATTTTAATATTAACGGTTTTATACAAAAAAGGAAGCAGTATGACTGACCTCTGTAGAACTTGCTGGGAGTTTTGCTGTGTGAAGGAGGATTTTTAAATTTTTATATAATTTTTTAAATTTCATATTTTTGTTTAACCAGTTATATTACCAGTAATTTGATGTACAACAAATTAAGATAAAATCATAACTGTAATTTATACAATAAATCTATTAAATTATGCAATAATTATTATTTTTAAATGCAACAATAATAGTAATAATTAAATAACTTTTATACCATTTTTAGGATCATAAATAGAAATTATTTAAAACATTGATTTTATTTAAATTGGTGTCCCAACATTTCAGATTTTACCAAGAGGGATTAAATGGAAAATTATCTGGCCATCAATGAATTAAATGCAGGAATCAATCTTGCATTGGTTCTTCTGCTATTGAAAGTAACTATGATAAACCACTTAAAAAAAGATAAAAACTTTTATTTTATAATTCTCCAATTTTTCTGTTGATATTTTCCTCCATTTTTTAATCAATCCATGGTGGAACCCTTTAACTAAAACTGTCTGTCAGTCATTGTACCATGAAATTTTCCTATTCATATTGAGAATAAATTTTACCTGGTTATAAAACTTCAAAAAACCAAGATTAGTCACTGACTGAAGTTCATGAAATATTTAGTTTTCCTATGTTAGATACAGGTATGCAATCTACCATATAATGTTACATACAGGTATGCAATCTACCATATAATGTTATATACAAGTATGCGATCTACCAAGTAATGTTGCATACAGGTGTGCAATCTACCATTTAATGTTACATACAGGTATGCAATCTATCATATAATGTTACATACAAGTATGCAATCTACCATGTAATGTTGCATACAGTTATGCATTCTTTTTTTGAAAACAGGAGACAATATTATGTGTCTTGGCTTATTCAATGATCTTTAAAAGGCAAAGAAAGGGATATAGACTGGAAGGGGCGATGAAAATATATAATTGGATACCAACCTACAATCTACATAATTAATTTTGAAAGTAATTTTATTTTTGATTTATCCTTTACCATGTGAATTACATAAATATTCTAAAGTAGTCACTAAGGTGATACTACTGTATAGTACTGTTTGTAGATAACAGAAATAATAATATTAATCATTTAAACAATAATTTATGACTATCCGAACTTTGAATTTAGTAAATTTCTTAAAACTTACTGAGACAGAACGTTTTCGATCGCTATATGCCGATCTTCATCAGTGTCTTCTGCTTGGAGATGTTGAGTCAAGCGGTGACAGTTTTAAAGGTAGGTTTTTGTTAGTATCGAAGAGTATCGTGATTTGTATTGTGTTTCTTCGTTTAATATGTTTTTTGTTTTTTTGTGTGTCTGTAAATTTCATATTGTTCTAGTGTGTTGAGATGTGGTCCTTTTTTGTTGATGTGTAGGATTTCTAGGTTATGGTAAATGTCTGTGTATTTGTGTTCTGTATCTTTTATGTGATTGTAAAATGTTGAGTTGGTGTTATGTTTGTGTTCCTCGATTCTTTGTCTGATACTATCAAAAACCTACATTTAAAACCGTCACCGCTTGGCCGAACATCTGCAACCATAAGACACTGATGAAGATCAGCACATAGCGATCGAAAACGTTTTTTCTCAGTAAGTTTTAACAAATTTACTAAATTCAAAGTTCTGATGGTCATAAACTATTGTTTAAGTGATTAATTAGATTCACCAAACGTAATGGACTATAAAATTCAAGAAATAATAATAGTTTATTAATTCTATTTTTCTGGTGTGTTACGCCAAAAAATAAAACTTATTTAAGCTATCATCCACAAGAAAAATGCAGTAAATGATGACCAAAAAAAAAGAGCCATTTATTGTATAATACTATATGGTAATATAAATTCCCTTTATATTTTTTAAATGTTTTTATAACTATTACAAAAAATGAATTTTATCGATCATAGTAGAAATTCAATAGTATATCACTTCAAAGTAACAAATTACAGAAATACGTGATCGCAGAATTTAAAAAAATGTAAAATTCATAAATTTTAAAAGGGTATTAATTTTGTTACTAAACAGGCAATATAAAAAATTATCCACATGATAACAGTACGGAACGCATATGATGTAATCATTCATAACAGCTCTATCCAGAAACAAGCAGAACCCCCTGCAGATAAACTCGATACAGTTTATATTCAGATAAGTCAGAAAGTCTTGTATCATGATTAATTTGGATTAGTTACATTTAGTACTTACTGGCATTTAGCTGTATATTTCAGAATGTGTTATATATATATATATAACGTTAATATATTATTTGTAAATAATTTTACCAACACTAAGTGCAATAATTTTACCTTGTGTGATGAGGCACCTTTCGGTCACTTGACCAGTGTCGAATCACTGATTAATTTTTCTCTATTTTTCTGGTGTGGATGTTCGGTCTGTGATGTTATTTGTTGATGTTAAACGCATTTTCTCTTGAGTTGCGTGTAAAATGTTTTTGAATAGTATGTCTTCTGCATATGTTGTCTGTAGGTTCATTAAATTGTTGTGTGTTTTTATAAATGTGGTATTTTTCTAGTGAGTTTAATTCTATTGGGTTATTATTTATTTCAAGTATGGTTAGGTTATTTTTGTAATTTGTTATTTCATGTTTATGTGATATTAGGTGTGCTGCAACATTTGATACTTATGTATTTTTATTTTTGAAAGCTCTGTAATGTTCTTCAAATCTTATTTTAAATGATCTGGTTGTATTTCCTATGTAAAATGTGTTGCAGTCGTTACATGTAATTTTGTAGATTCCAGATAGGTAATGTTTTTCTGTGTTTGTTTTGTGGTTTGTGTTATTAAGATATTTTATTATTTTGTTGTTTGGTTTGTATGTTGGAGTGGAGTATTCTTTGTTGTATATATTTGTGTAAAAAAATGGAAAAATATTGGACAACATAAAATATCAAGAATATATATATATATATATATATATATATATATATATATATATATATATATATATATACACACACACACCATTTATATGTAGCTAGATCTGATTTGTGGTAAACTCAAAGTGAGACAAACTGACCTTAGGAAAATACTGTTATCAACCAATTACAGTAATTTATTGACCATTTTGAAACAACCTTGTTCTAAACAAAAATTAAAGATTCTTATCACCTGAACTACAAAAGGCGTTTAAGTTCATTGTACATTTTCATAGTAGTTTACAATTTGTGAGGGCCATTCAATAATTAAAGAGATACAGATCCAATAATGAAACATCTTGTAAAAGGCAATTGGTAATTTTAGTACTTTATGTTAGCACCAATGGGATGAGCTAACAATTATTGTGTTACGATTATTTTGTTTATAGCCTTAAAAGTGCACTTCAAAGGTACTTACACTTGGTGTTTTCACATTAATTGAACATTCAGTTTAATGGTATGTATTTTTGCTTTTTGTTTGAGAATCTGCCAGAAATATTTTCAGTAATGATTTTACAGTATGGTGAAAATTGTATGAACAGTGGGAATATTTATAAGTGGATAGAGCAGTTAAAAAAACTGTTGAACCCGAGTGACTTGATGAGCAAAATCCTACCTGGCCAGTTACGGTGTCAACTGTTTTAGTACAAACACAGATAAATAACATTTTTCATGACGACTGGTGAAAAAAGTAGAACTTATAAAGCAGTTGAAGTAAATGTGTGTACATTGCATAATATCATTAGTAACAAGATCCATTACCGCAAAGTAAATCCTAAAATAGTTAACACAACAACAGAAGGAAAAAATACTAATATTGAATTGAAAGAACGGTTTAAAAGGAAAGGTGTTTTCCTTCTAAACAAGATTTTAACTTGTGATAGAAGTTGGGCTCACCATTTTAAACCAGAGTCCAAAATACAAACCATGACATAGAAGAACGCTAGCTCATACCTGTGAATAAGAATATCAGAACACAAGCCACAACAAGAATGTCTGTTGACTGTCGTTTGGGATGCCTGAGGTCTTGTATTTTGGGATTATATAGAAGATTAGCAAAAAAATTAACATAATGTACTACTCAGACATGCTCATTAATGAAATAAAACCAGCAATGGGACAAAAAAAGGCTTGAATCTTAGAGAAAAATTGTGATTTTCCTACATGACAATGCTTGCTCTCAGAATGCCCAGCTGACCTAAGAAACCATTAAAAAAATGGGTTGAGAGTTACCACCCCATCCTCTGCACATTCCAAATTTAGCTCTTATAACAACACTAGCATATTTTTATACTACAGTTCCCAAATTAACCTAAAATATCACCTTTTACTGCTCAATTTAAAAATAATTATTTTTTGCTTTAATTACAAAATATTGGTCCCATAAAAAAAATCTTATTAATAGTATTTCAAAGGAAACATTCCAATGGTTGTTCTTAAATTATTTGGAGGTTGAGGGTTTTAATATTTTGTTTGCATTTTTAAAGTGATGACAAGTTAAACATAGTTTTTATCTTACCACGTACACACAAAACCTTAAACATTACCAAAAATGTTTCAAGTTCACTACTATAGTATACAAACAAAACTTTTTTAATATTGTTTTGCAATTTACTTACTTGTTCCTTCAATAGCACTGCTTGTTGTCTCTTCATTTCTCTTTCCTGAAAATAAAAACATCAATGTTAATTCACTCTTCACAAGCAACTATTTAAACTCAAGCTAGTTGTAGAAAAAAATATAAATAGAATTAAAAATGGACTAATAAAACTTTTCTCAATCATTTTTAGTTTTATTCAGAATATCATATGGCAAAATATTACACTAGAACCAGATTATGGTATTAAAAATGTTTTGTCCTGTGGAAATCCAAATAAAATTGAACTAGTAATGTCAAAAATAAATATTTTACAGGAAATAAAAACTGCATTCTACATTTAACACATTCAGCACGGTGGCGATATTGGTGATCTCATCAAACTACTGTATGTTTTTTCGTTAACTTCCACCTCTGACGGCAGTGGAATACTATGTGGGTTTCATAGCTTGTCGTAGCATCTAATTATCGAGCCCGTTGTTTTCATCTCAATAATTTTATTTCTAACGTATACAGGTTTATTGAGGACATCAAAACAGTGTATTAGACGTTAAAATATTGTTTTATTTATCGGGTCACAGTTAAAAAAATGAAATACAAATGATAAAATACTGTATGACAAATAATAAAACACAATAAAAGAGAAAAAGATAATTTACATACAAAACTAAAGACCCTACTACTAAAATATACTACATACTAAAATAAGCACTCAACGTTTAACTCGGAATGTTTGTTTCTGTTTGTGCCATGTGTTTCACAAAGCCATAGAGATCGATAATGTAAACGCAGACATAGATAATACATATGTCACGTCCGAGACTATTTACAGCTGAGATTAGCTGACATTTGGATTTTACAACAAAATTATGTTTTCATAGTAGTGTTTATATCATGTACGACTAAAATAATAATTTTTGGACTTAAAATATAAAAGTGAAACCCCTTAAATTCAAATTATAGATACTTAGATTAGCCTACATTGCATAAAAAGTACACTGCTTGCCAAAAATAGTTTGTTTTTGTTCCCAAGTGAATGTTTGCCAAAATTTGTATACAAAGCAGTTCCTATATTACTCAACTATTCCAGCCTCTTCAGTAATCTGCCAATATATATAGCCCCTGCCATTCAGCCGAGCTATACAGTAGAAACTGTCTAATTCATCACCTTATGTAATTTGTCACCGTATTCGTCACAGTAATAACTAACATTGTCTGTACTGAAGAAAATTACAGACGTTTTTAAAAACTAAAAGGTAAATAGATTTAATATACAGTGTTTCTCCTTGCTAGTGTTATTGTTCTTACAAGGTACTGTAATATGTTTTTTACGGGTTTTTTATGAAAATATAGATCGTACTGTATTTGTAATTACAGGCTACTAATGTTGTGTAATAAAGTTTTTAAGTTTTTCGGCCGATATAAATAATGTAATTAAAACATTAATTACATTACACGCCTATTCATGTATTTATGCGCTATGTTTACCCACAATTACATGTTATTTTCAAGACTTCCAAAATTTGCCATTTTTTCGAATTTATCATCCCCTCAGTTCCGAAATGATGAATCAGAGAGGTTCTACTGTAACTCATAACATTTGAAACAATGGAATATGGTTAAAATCTTTCTTCAACGTGACAGTTTGAAAAATGTACACAAAGTTTCGTAAACAATTGTTATATACACATATGCAATAAAACTAAAGAGTTATATGAAGAATCCAAAACTATGAACAAATCTCTTGTAGGTAACTTTTGGGAGTATTCTTGTTCTCTGAAACCTATATTTACCGTAGAGTCTCAAAATTCCGACTCCAGATATTTCCAGCTTCCGTTAAATTTGAGCCTATTTTATAAGTCAGGCTTTCAAAAAATGTTCATATAAAGATCTATAATCTTATATAGTGCATTTTCAATTATAGAATTGTTCATTTAAACTCCTGGCATTACAGTACAATGGAATTCTCACATTCACGTTTAAATACATTAAAGTGTAAATGATATGCAAATACCAGAAACAAGTGTTACAATGTTAACACTGTATGTATGTGTGTGTGTATATATATATTGGTAAAGACCAACCATATATATATATATATATATATATATATATATATGAAGTTAATATATTACTATTGTAAGTAAAATTACCTTCATATATATTAACTTCATTACCTAATATTAACTTCATATATATATATATATATATATATATATATATATATATATATATATATATATATATATATATATATATTTAGGTTAGTATTGGTTGGTAAAGATTATTTAGATTTTTTGGACTAGGAGACTGACAGACTTACCTTGGTAAGAGTCCACACTGTAGTCTTGAAATAGAAACACATAAAAGCACTTAAACAATGATATATTTCAACCACACAGTGGTCTTTGTCAATTGAAGAGAAAACACAAAAAGAAATATGAGAGAATGAAATAAAATAAATATATATATATATATATATATATATATATATATATATTTTTTTTTTTTTTTTTTTTTTTTTTTTTTTTTTTTTTTTTTTTTTTTTTTGGTTGGTAAAGATTATTTAGATTTTTCAACCACACAGTGGTCTTTGTCAATCGAAGAGAAAACACAAAAAGAAAAGTTACATATATCAAGTCATATTTCTTTTTGACAAAGACCACTGTGTGATTGAAATATATCATTGTTTAAGTGCTTTTATGTGTTTCTATTTCAAGACTACAGAGTGGACTCTTACCAAGGTAAGTCTGTCAGTCTCCTAGTCCAAAAAATCTAAATAATCTTTACCAACCAAAACTAACCTAAATATATATATATATATATATATATATATATATATATATACATTTTTTGGACTCTTACCAAGGTAAGTCTGTCAGTCTCCTAGTCCAAAAAATGTAAATAATCTTTACCAACCAAAACTAACCTAAATATATATATATATATATATATATTTCGGTGATGGTTATTTCTGAAAATAGGGGATTGTAGACTACCGTATGCACCATATCCATATCATGTTATGTCAGTTCAAGGTTGACAACTCTTGACCAATCTTTCTCTAACCCGCCATTAAATTTCACCTCTATGCCGGAGTTGGTTGCCATAGTTAGTTATTAGGTTCCAATCTCAAAAAATTTAATCCTGCTGAAATTCAGCTTGTGAATGGTAGGTTTAATGAATGATGGAAACGTATATTAATGGTATAATCTTTTTAATGAAGGAAATAGAAATTTTCATTATAAAGAATAATCAGGATGGCCTACTGTCATGAATGAAGACTTGACAAAAAACATGGAACAGAAAATTTTCCAAAACATGTGTTTCACCGTTGACGAGCTTGATAAAAAAAACTCTACAAGTTTCAGGGTCAGTTTTTATCACATTATTACTGAAAAACTTTACTATCAAAAAATGTAAACGAGATGGGTGCCAAAATGTTTACAGAAAACACAAAAAAAAGATAATGGAACACTCATTGTCCTTTTTCGAGAGCTAACACATGATAATAACGAATTCTGAAGTCACATTATGACTGGTGATGAAACTTGGATTATGAGATGAAACCATGAAAATTTTAAAAAGAACGTTAACACAGAAAATTATGGTCACGATGTTGTGAGACAGGATAGGCGTTATTCTGAGACTTTCTGTCACAGTGAAAAACAATAAATGCTGAGGAGTAATGTGAAACATTATTAAACCTTAGGCAAGCTATTAAAAATTCTGGCTATTATTGCTCTTCAATGGTATCATTCTGTTTCATGACGATGCTCAGCGTAACTTTGTAGCATAAACAAAGTTGGTACTGAACAAATTTCATTGGGAATTGATGGGTCATCCACCATTCAGCCCTCAATTAGTACCTCAGATTTTCATATCTTTCCAAAACTCAAGCAATTTTTTGGTGAAATCCCATGGAAAATCATGAAAAAAACCAGTTACTAATAGGTTTAACAGTGAGAGGCCGAGTTCTTTGATGATGAAATCCAAAAGCTGGTACCACAACTTGACAAATGTTAATGGTGACTATAATGTAAAAAGCAAATGTTCATATTTTATTTTATGAAATTTTAATTCTCAAATAAATTTTTTCTTACATCACAGTTCTTACTTCAAAAACAACCCATTACTTTGATTGTGTGTGTACAACTAGTTTAGTCCATTTATACTACAAAGACAAAATGAGTGCATATTAAATAACATATAAGAGTTAATTCATAGTCAATACCTGTTGTTTTCTTTGTTGCTCTCCATGTCTTTGCTTCTCCAGCTGTTCCTGTCTCTTTCTGCGTGCCTATTAGTCCAACAATAACATACACAAAAACAATATGCAAACAAGCACTGTTAACATAAACAATCCAACTTAAAAACAAACTTGTCAAACAAATTAACTCAAGAATAACATAGCAAAATAATCAAGCACATAACTTTAGAACAAGCAAACAAAATCTATTGAAATGAAAATATTAATTATTAGGCTGATTTCAATTCATTTTAAATCCTATTTTAAATTTATTTTTTTTACAATTACAAATGTTATATTTTAAAATTTATAATGTATAAAAAACTTTTAAATGTACATACTCTAAAGAAAAAAGCTATATACAAAATTTAATTCTAAATGTTTAACTACCTTAAACAGTTTTTCTATGCATCAATTCTACAAACATTGTAAGCAACTCTAAACATTACTTCAAATTAGTAATTTAAAGATATGATTTTGGCTTTATTTTTTTGCAAATTCTCTTGAACAATAATTTTATATTTATGTTGAGCTTTAATTTTTATACAAGTTATGTTTAGTTTGTCCTTTAGCTTAAGAAGGCTGCACAAGATCTAATTCCCTTCAGGATCATGTAAGATTATGAAAATGGTTTGATCGCTATTCGGGAGATCTTAATTAACTCAAGGCTTATCGCCCAAAGGCTATTACGTATTTCCAGTTGTGCATGGGTTAGTATATTTATTTATCAAACATGTTTGTTTCATGTAAGTGGTATTCAAATCTGCCCATTCTTTAGATTTAAGGTTAGCCTCTCATCTTCCAGTCATGAGGGACACTCTCTCTTCATAACAATCTTCTTGTTCCTAATCCACAATAAACAAGATATTCTGACTTTATAACAGATTTTAAGAAAGCCATAGAGTCTAGTTTTAAGTTACTACTTGTGAAACCGGTTTTGTAAAACAGGTTTATTTTCAAAAAAAATATAATATATAAATAAAGATTAAAGTTAATAAATAGAAATAAAGTTATCCATTAATTTATGTTGGTATTCAGAGGAGAGGTCAATATCTTTGACGGTCTTACAAAAAAAATTTAACACGTTCAGCACGGCTAGCATACCGGCACGCTCTGGATTCACTTACGAGGCACTGAGAGTGTGCCGGTACGCTCCCCGCTTACCTTCTGAGAGACGCCGAGCGCACCGCCACGCTCACTCCCAATCTAATTAAAATGTCTCTAGTGTTTGTATAAAGGTTTGATTTTTATGTCGGTGCTTCAGAAGAGTTTGGAGAACATTGTGCCCGAGTTGTTTTTAAATCCGACCATCCCAAGCTAACTTTTCGATGGTTCAACTAAAACAATGCGTCAGGGAGTTTTATGAACAGATTTTATTTGGTTTAACTTTTATATTTTAATGTTTTCTAAAAGTGTTAACCACTGAACGCGGCAAAATATCTGGTAAAAACAACGATTGTAAAGCTAAACTCAGCCTTCTGACCTAACAAAAGAATAAACGATAACTGTTTTATTAGAGTGAATGAACCTACTCAAGGTAGGAAAAGACTGCTGTAAATATGAGTCATTGACAAAATGCTTGGACGCCCGAAAACCTAATGTGCCATCTTAAGATTGTAGTAAACAAATCTCAGCTAATCTCGACTATGATATATGCATTATCTATGTCTGCGTTTACATTATCAATCTCTATCGCTTTGTGAAACACATGATACAAACTAAAAATCAAACATTCCGAGTTGAACGTTGAGTGGTTAATTTTAGAATGTAGTATATTTTAGTAGTAGGTACTTGAGATTTTTATGTAAATTATCTTTTTTTCTGTCTCTTTTATTGAGTTTTATTATTTGTCATACAGTATTTTATCATTTGAATTTCTTTTTTTTGTAACCAGATAAAACTATTTTAATGCCTAATACACTGTTTTGATGTCCTCAATTAACCTATATAGTGTTGGAAAAAAATTATTGAGATGAAAACAACGGACACGATAATTAGATGCAACGACAAGCTATGCAATCCGCATAGCATTTCAATAATTCCACTGCCATCATATGTGGAAGATAACGAAAAAACGACAGTGGTTTGATGAGATCTCCAATATCGCCGCCGTGCTGAATGTGTTATATCCACATGCTTAATACACATAGTACAAAGTGCACACCTAATTCAGTTCTTCAATTTACTTTGAATCACATTTCTACATTCACTACGCTACAATTTTACACTATATTGTTAAAAGTGATTTCTACAGAGTCACAGGCTAAAGCATTGAAGTTACTAGAGTACACAAACTACAAACTCAAAATTCTCTATTTCTACATTTCATATTCTACACAATTATACTGTCTTGTTTTTTTTTTTTGTAACTGAAAATGCTAACTGTCGTGATGTGTAATGTTGAGGCATTGCTTGAATTTTTTTATCACTAGTAGCCAATAATGATAAATTAACCCTGAGGGGTTCACAGAACTTATAACAATGGTATAGCAAGCCCAAGTATGCAATGCTTTCAAGTGTAAAGCATAGTAGCATATATCCTTTTTACCTCTAAGTAAACAACTGGTATTGGTGTTAATATAATGCATTTAGATATCTTTGTAAATCAAAAAAATAAAGGCTACACATTTTACTTTATACTTACACTACCAAATGGTTTTGCTATCAAACAGACTTAATATTTAACTACGAGATATGAATTTCAAAGACAGTGTTAACATTTTAGAATATTACATGCACATTAATATGAAAATTAAAAATTGTAATTTTTTTGTTGAAATAACTATAAAAATAAAGACCACTATATAGGTGAATTACTCTTTCCTTCTCTTTCCTAACATGTTTACACCTTGCTAGCATAACTCAAACTTAAACTTTTTCAGGTTGTCTACAAAGAAGTCAACATGAAATTGTGTGTGTGTGTGTGTGTGTGTGCGTGCGCGCGCGTGTGCGTTTTTAAAAACAGGTTATGAAACTAAAAGAGCAAATAATATATAATTAGGATAAGATTTTATAAATACCAAGTGATATCAGAAAGTCACCAGAATATAGAAACCAGCTGGATTGTGCTTACTGTGTCAAATTTTGTTGCATTCTGATGTTTCTTTCCATCTGTGATTTGTGTTAAATATATCATTTGCAAATGTTAACTTTATCATTAAGAAGCGATACATTTAAGTAACGATATTGCTTAAATTTTGTTTTAAATTTTCGTAAGCTCCTGTATGTATTGTAACTTTGCGAAGTTTTCAAATAAAATTATTAGTAAAAGACATGTTTTTGAATGATATGATTATTTAAAAAGACCAGCAGATTTTTTTTATTTAAAAACCATGAACATTCAGGATAACTTTTCACAAGTAAAATAAAATCAAGAAATATTTTACTATAAAAATATTATATTATAAAAATCAAGTGAAAATTTAAGAATCGGTTGCTTTTAAAAAATTTGCAACTTTCCTTTTCCCTGGAGCAGACACAATATAATCAAAAAATAATCTGATAATGACCTGCATATGATATTAATTTCCAGCATCATATTTGGTAATGAAAGCTGGTTTTATAACTATGAATCAGCAAAAAAAAACAAGTTGTTACAATGGAAAAGTCCACAATCAGAGAATGAAAAAAGGTTGGTCTACAAAGCAACAACTAAACCGATTTTTTTGGCCACAAAGAAATTGTTCATCCAGACGTTGTACCATCTGGTTATTATGAACTCCAAATATTTTCTACGACTTGAGCCAGATGAGAAATATGGTGTCCATGCCTCAATTACCACATTTAGCTCCCTATTTTTTGCCCCCTATTCTGGGAATGAAATTTCAGGTAAAAGGTCAGTATTTTGACTCCAAGAAGCCATTAACCAATTATCACAGAAATTTTTGAAAGCTTATAGAAAAGGTATTTTAGATGCTTTGCAGGCATGGAAAAACAAAATCGCTATATTAATACAGAAGAAAGGATATTTTGAAGGAGACAGATGCCATTAATGGTCAAGGTTAAGTCATGAATGCATTTAGACCTAGTTTTTAGAATTTTCTGAATACATTTCAAACGGAAATGATTAGTTGTAAAGGTAGCTTATTTGTAAATATAAATGTATACACAGAGCTTGTAGAACTATAGACATAATGCAAAGATTTAGGACAATTAGTTTTCATTGTTATGTATAACAAATGTTATCTACTTTAATATTTCATTTATAATTATAGTTTCTAAACAACGTTCATACATACTTTTTTTAATTTTACATTTTAAAAATCTAAACCTAATTGAATATCAGTAGGCATCACACTGAAATAAATTGAATACCTTTTTACATATGCATGCAGACTCATAAAAATACTGATTTTAATGATGAGAAACCATTAACAATTCAAATGTAAGCTGGTCTACTTAGACATGGCTTCACTATATTTTATACTTCATGCTCAACTCTACTCAATTTTACATACTGACAAAATATTACTCCCTTATCACAAATAGATAAAACTGACTAGAATCTATTGATAGAACTACAAACTACTACAAGTTAGATAAGTACATCTTAAAAGCTTTTGTGCAATTATTACAAAACTGACAAAAATCTGCAAAATGCAAAACTTTGAACAATTTGCATGACCAATAGACACCCTGAATTAATTTTTTTTTTGTCTGGATACAGTAGCTCTGTGTTTTTGTCCAGGCTTTCCTCAGTTATGAAACGAGGCGTGCATAAGTAAATTAAATAATACTAAATGTTTTAGGTAGGCATACATGTCAAAGCAGCACCTTCAGTTATTAGCCTGCACCTTGTTACCCCGGCCAAGCAATCCCGTACCTACCGGGTTATTTGCACCTGGACTGGGAGTAACGCAGGAACGGTTTTTCCAGATCGTGGCAACCGTTGATGTTGCCAATCCCAATGCTCGGCTCACATCAGATTTGCTTTTTCCTGCTTCAATCTCTCGAATGATTTGCCACTTCTGTTCACAAGTGAAGGCCAAGCGCTTGCGGCCCTATTAACACCGCCCCAATATACTAATCAATTCTCCCTACAATTGCCCACTAAATACCAATTATATATAAATTCTGTTTACTGGTGGTTCAAAAAATATATAAAAAAATATTTTTTTTAAATTCTATTCAAGGTTGTAAAAATTATTTTTTAACTTGTACAATTATTATTTTGTAGAATGCTATCTATGATGATTATGATTATTAAAATTATTTATCAAACTTAAACATCTCATTTAACCCCCAAAATTATCCAGGTTTTTTTCGTAGGTATGTTCAGATAGAGCTCAAAGCTTATTTGAGATTTTTTGGATTAAATAGAAGATTTATAATAATCTGCTCTGGTTCCATATAAACAAATAAAAGAAAAGAAATACATCTGATATACTTTAGGGGCACGACCTCTATTGTCAATCAAACAAGAAATTGAAGAATAAACTTTCACTCTGTGACACAGATGCAGCACAGAAGTCTAAGATTTCCAAAACAAATGTAACCGCATCTTTTAGGTACATAGTATACTTGAACATTTATGATACTTCGTGAAAAACGTATGTCAGAAAATAGGTGAACAAAAATGTCTGATAATAAATTGAACTCAAACAACGATCAATGCAGAGTTCATTTTAATATTATAAAGCGATGTTCTGGTCACATTTTAGGTGACCCTTTTCAAGCTTTAAAATATACAAACATAACAAAACAATATGAAACAACAAGCTCTGGATAAAAGTTAGTCAAAATCGATCAGTGA
Source organism: Prosapia bicincta (assembly GCA_036971475.1). Classification (NCBI taxonomy): domain Eukaryota; kingdom Metazoa; phylum Arthropoda; class Insecta; order Hemiptera; family Cercopidae; genus Prosapia; species Prosapia bicincta. Next base: position 43,185,846 of record JBAIZL010000006.1, on the reverse strand, counting down.
AAACACTTTCACGTTCGTACTAATACTGACGAGCAACAGCAAGTTACAATAAATAGAGAGTAGTTCACACATGAAGCGGTGCCATTCAAAATATCATTTAATCAATTTGAAAAAGTTATTAAATATACTTTTCAAATTATCAATATATGAAACTCTATTAAAACTTTTCAAGTTAAATATATATAAATCATTTCTGACAATAATCTTTTTTGTTGCTTTCTCTATTCAAAATGTTGACTCTGTCAAAATCAAAGCAATGATTGGTTTCTTGCATGTGGTTGACTAATGTAGATCTTTCTCTATCATTTTTACAATGAGACTTATGTTCCTTGATTCTCTGTTCTAAAATTCTACCAGATTGATCTATATAACTGCAATCACAGTCAATACACGGAATATTATATACAACATTAGTACTTTCCTCTTTGTCTAAAGGGACTTTACCCAACTGATTAAAAACTGGATTCTGTCAATGGACTTGAAAACAACATCAATATGATGACTCTTCGCAACTTTTTGAAATTTGTTCTGCAATCGTTCAACCAAACGCAATACTACATTTTCTTTTTTTTCTTAAGTTTGATCACTATTACTGTCGCTCGCCTCAGTATTAGTATGAACGTAAAAGTGTAATCTCTGATTGCTAATGATTAAATTTATCCAGTGCTTGTTGTTTCATATTGTGTTTAAAGTAGTTGAACTAGCAATTTTATCGTATATCTAATTTTTAAATTATATCGATTATTGTTTTATGTTTGTAGATTTTAAAGCTTGAAAAGGGCCACCAAAAATGTGACTGAAACATTGCTTTATAATAATAAAATAAACTCAGCATTGATCATTGTTTGAGTTCAATTTATTGTTAAAATTGCATGCCCTTAGAAGCTAAACCCATTTAATGTAACACAGAAATATCTGATGTTAAAGTTTGGTGGAGAAAGGTTTCTCTTGATTTGATGTACTACTGGTATGATAATTTCCATCTATGTAATTCTTCTGGAGGGAGTGTTTTCACGGCTTACCTGTATTCATGGCTGTAAAATCATGTATGCGGTTACTAATTCTGATATTGAGACTACCTGTAATTAGGGCTATGTATATTGCTCTGTAAAATTTACATTTCAGCTGGTATTTTTATTTGCAACATGATGACTTCAGAGTTATCTCGAATTCATTTTCTTTATCAGACCACTTGAAGTATTTGATAGGTATAAATCTTCCACCTAGACCTAATAGATAGGAAAGAGCCATGAGGGAGATTATTCTGTGAGGAATAATGATAAAATGTTGTCATTATTTAATTGTACAGTTAATCAAACCAAATTTGGGCGAAACCAATGAATGGTGTAGGCTTGAAGAATCTTTAAACCATCATTCAATATTGTGTTCGGCCTCTTCATACCAAGGTGGTAATCTGTTAATAAGTAAAATTTACTAATATTGTTTTTCTTCACACCACAATTTTAATAATAATTGCAAAAAGACCATCTGTAGATTAGAATCTCTCAAGGAAAACTTGAACCTTCCTATAGATTTTAGTTTTATATGTCCTGTGACATGTGGTTTGGATATCTAGAAGTTGAAGTAGCTAGTGTAAATAGTATATTCTTCACATTTTTATCTGATTGACAAATATACCAAATAATGTCTTAAAGTTTCTTTTCTTCTATGTATATAGATATGATGAGGACAGAATGTAATATTACCAGGGTAAATCTGTCAGCATCCTATCTAATCCAGTAAATCTCAAATAATCTTTGAGTTCTGCTATAAGTAACGTGTGTGTCTAATTGCATACAGGTGTTCACGCAGGCGCATACATGAATGAATGCACACACAAACACACACACATAAATATAATACTAAAAAAATCTATTAATAAACGAAAAAATCAAAAAATTAAAATTAATATACTTTTTAAATTGATCACTAATTCAAAAATACTCACCAAACATTCATCTAACCCTATCATAAATACAAAAATTAAAGGACAAATATTGCCCTGGACTTTAGAGAATGATATAATGACTTGAAAAAATAATGGACTAATTTAAAATTTTAATTTCTAGTCACATGAAAACGCTAAGAACTGGAGTCATCGAAAAAGCCTATTAACAGTGTTTTCTTGAGAAGCACAAATTAGACTCAACTTTTAATATAATTGAACATTTTTTAATGTAGTTAATTAATGGTAAATAATTTTGACAACAAAACTAAGAAATAAACGAAAAGTTGAAATTGTGTTGTGTGTGTGTGTGTGTGTGTGTGTGTGTGTGTGTGTGTGTGTGTGTGTGTTAGAGTTTTATTGGCTTAGCTACAAAACTGACACTAACTTTGGTTATCTGAGAACTCGCTAAAACATCTATATTTTGGGAAATAATGTCTCATTTGTCGGTCAGAATTAACAACAACAAAAATGTAAAACTGAATGTTGTACATGAATTTTCAAAATGAGGATGTCAACAAGACAGCATCAATACAAAATTAAACCCACAGTTAACTCAGAGAAGAATAAACCCATCTTATATAAATTAAACTGCCAATTCTGAAGAAGGAAAATTTTCTGTAACTTGTAAAAAAAATCACGTGCTCGTCAATCTGGTGTATATTTTGTTGCTTAGAGGAAGACCTTATCCTAGTGTAATAGATCAAGAATTCTTCATAGTGCTATGAGTTATTTCTAGCAACTACATTAGGAACTGTTTAGAACAAGACTTTAAAGGAAATATTAGAGGATTGAAGAGGACTCTGAAAACATCTTGTAACTTCCTGAGGTAACAAACTGATACTAAAAAATGCAGTACGCCAATATTTTGTAAAATCACTTTTATATAATTAAAATTTATGCGCTAGACAATGGAAAACATTTTAAATGTTTCTAATACTGTATTAGAATCTTATTACTTACTTATATATTAGAAATTAAAATGAATTGTAATTTGGTAAATTTCAAATTAATATTTAAAAATATTAAATACAAATAATTATAACACTATTTTAACGGTTTACAATATGAGGTAAGTAATAGTCAATAATTTTGCATAAAGAAGTTATTCATATTTTATTTATTATTTTTATCACAGTTTAAATTATTTCAGAGTTCTACAATTAACTAACATATTTTTATTAACTATAGCAAATTATTTAAGAATATAAATTGGCAAATAATTTTTCCCATTTCTGCTATCCACAATAGATAAACAACCCATTAGAGAAGAAATGTATTAAAAACAAATAAAAACATACATAAAACTCACAAATTAATCATTTATTTACTCATACGTGTTTCAATGACAAAGTTATCAACATCAGTGAGTGTTACTACTACAAACTCTAACTTACAACTTACAACAGTTGTTATTTTGAAAGTTAGAAGTGATATGATCATATGTGCATAATAGTACCGAGGAAGCACAACTGTAGCATTCCTAGCGGCAAAAATACGAGGCTGAAGAAGTCGTAAGACGAAAACGTTTCCTCCAAATGTAAGTTAACGATTTAATAACTTTTAGTTAACAAAAAATCTGGTAGCAAATAATAGCAAAAGTATAATAAGTAATTTACAACCAGCTCGTCATGAACAGCAACAAGATTTCAATGTAAAAATTATTAAAAACATTTATGCAATAAATATAATAAAATACAAAAACTCACATCCAAAATCAGCAATTAAAATTATCATGCTGCACGTGTATCTACTACCTATATCTATATTAACAGATTACATAGGCCTATAGTAAAAAATCAAAATATGTAAACACATGATATACAATTAAAAATCATTGTTCATAAAGTGCTTCTTTAAATAGGCTTCTTTGATTAGAGGCCACTTCGAAAAATAAACCGTGAACAATAAAAAAGATACTGATAACTTACAATACATTTATAAAGACACAATAAAATATCATAAAGCATGATCACTAATGATTTTAACTATATATTATATGTGCACATAATTTGATTGTTTACTATAGGCCTATATATAATCTATAAATATAGATAGACGTGATAGAAATATGTGTAGCATGATGATTGTAATTGGTATTTTTTTAAGTTTTTGTATTTTATTATATTTTTGACATAAATGTTTTTAATAATTTATTTAATTGTTTTTATATAATTTATAAATATAGTTTTAGGTTAGTTCTAGTAGAGCTTAAAGCTTATTTAGGAACTTTTGGACTAGATAGGAGACTGACAGACTTACCTAATGGCAATAGTCCAAAACTGCAATCTCTTGGAAATAAATAAATTGACACGTATAAAAACTTAACACACTATTGAAATATTTCGATCAAAAATTATCTTCATCAATCAAAAAAGAGAAAAAGAAAAGACTGAAGTGAACCGCAGATGTGTATAAATATCCAAATGTCATAGACTCACAGATTTATAGTTTATGATATAGTGCTATATGTGATTTGTGTAAATATTGATTATTAGAAACTAGATATTAATAGTCTGTCAGAAGAAAAGTAAATGGAGTTGTTAAAAGTGATATAAGTTTGGAGGAATGTAAAAGGAGTTTTATCTAATGTTGAAGTTAGGAGGCTCTCTAGATTTGGTGTACCACTGGTATGATAACTCTTATCTTCTCAATTCTGAAGGATTGCAATCAGGCGGGAGGGCCTTAATTATTTTAGTAGTATAACAATCAAAATTTTGATGATTATTATACCACCAAAATAATTAAGGCCCTCCCCCCTGATTGCAATCCTTCAGAATTGAGAAGATGGGAGTTATCATACCAGTGGTACACCAAATCTAGAAAGCCTCCTAGCCTCAACATCAGATAGAACTGCTTTTACATTCCCCCAAACTTATATCATTTTTAACAACTCCATTTACCTTCCTTCTGACAGACTATTAATATCTAGTTTAAAATAATCAATATTTACACAAATCACATATAGCACTATATCATAAACTATAAATCTGTGACATTTGGATATTTATACACATCTGTGGTTCACTTCAGTCTTTTCTTTTTCTCTTTTTTAATTGATGAAGATCATTTTTGATCGAAATAATTCAATTGTGTGTTAAGTTTTATAAGTGTCTACTTATAAATATAGTTTGTAATATATACAAAATTGTTGATGTTAATTGCCATCAAAGTTAATAACCCATTACTTTTGACGGATGAAGTATGCTCCTCACTATACATTAGTGGTAGAGATCATACAAACCTCAGTAGTTTGATCATGTTTCATGACTTGTTTGTGTGTTTCAAGAGTTTATTTTTTTGAAGTGTCTTGTACGACTAGACGTCTCTGCTGTTTGAGGGAAATTTATTACCTCTCAAAACTTGCAGCATACATAAGGATAGATATTTAAAGCCATTATTTCTTAATGTTAAGTTGTCCTTTTATCAGGCATTCTAGACATGCCATACCCCTTATCAGTTTTGATATCAAGTGGACTTTTTTGCTCTGTATATTTGTTACTCAGTGTCAGTAATTGCTGATATTTGTTGTGTGGCATACTGTAGCAACCTCGAAAATTAGTGTATTTTGTGTATATCTGAAATAAAGAATAATAGTGGGAGCCTACAATTTAAAGCAAACTTCAAACTATACAAAAACTTTCAATTTGTTTCTACTAATTATGACAAGAAATAACAATTATTAACAAATAATAAACTAACTGGAGAAGAAAATAATGAATAAAAAATTGCAAATATATAAATATATAATATATAGTGCTTTGTAAGTGCAAATACAGTAAACTCCCGATTATCCGTGGGCGGATTAACCGGTTTGCGGATTATCCGGGGTCTGCCATTGTTTTACAAATATCCAATTTTTATTCCAATCAGATTCATGTGTTTAAATTTCCAAACGGTGAATTACGACGTAAATACATATAAGGCCTAATAGAAGTTAAGATGAAGGGAATAGATATGTAAATATGTACTTAATAATTTTTACATTGAAAGGGAAGCATCCCGACGCGGGCCAGCGAAATAAAAGGGGCGAGCAGACTACTGTATATAAGAGACAATGATAAAATGCTTGGACGCCCCAAAAACCTAATATGTATCATAAGATTGTAAATACATGTCAGCTAATCTCGGCTATAAATAGTCAAGGATGTGACATATGCATTATCCATGTCTGTCATATACATTATCGATCTTTATGGCTTTGTGACACACGTGACACAAGTAGACACTGTGCGACAAAATCGTTCTCAAGAAACTTAGATCGCACATTAAAGCTAAATCAATGCTCACAAAAAAACAGGCGAAAGTGACAGATTTTTTTGTTAAAAAGTGAAAGTATTATGTGTAAAGGAAATTACATATGTACATACATACTTACTTTTGACATATACTTATGTACGTATTGTAAATAGTTAGACATATAAATGTACATGTTATAATCCGTCAAATACATCGACATTTTAAATTATTTTCCGTATTTATTTTGTCCTCTGAAGATTATTTGTGAATAGCATTAACCGGGGTCATTATATGTGTAACTTATGGTATAATAATCGATTATTGATCGTTTTGCGTATTCTTTGTTCATAGCGGATTATCCGGGGAATTCGTTATCCGGCGTTGCCGGGTCACCCTATTCCACGGATAATCGGGAGTTTACTGTATTTTTATAGCAAAGTACAATTCAATTAATGGGAGGAATCAATTCCTACCAGCTGAATTACTAATCATTCAATTACCAATGAGTTAATATTGCTTGTAAAATTTATATGTTATATTTTAATATCACATTATAAATTGTTTTAATTGTTAATACATGAAATTAATTACTTTTGAGTAAATACTTTTGAATTGCTTGTTGGAAAATATAACCTGGGACATTTTGAAGCAGAAGCTTGAACTCAACCATGACACGTTTACAAACGTTTTCACAAAACTAGGTTATGCTGATCATTTGTGGTGGATATCTAGAGGATACATTAAGAGATCTGAATCTTGTGGTGCTGGAGGCTTTGACTAAGAATAAATACATCTGGTATAGTAGTGTACACCTCCAAGACTTCGGGAGGAGCTATACCCACGTATGATGTCATGATTCTCTTACGCCTCTCAGTACTATGGTAAATTTATATTCTTACAATTCACCTTTCTAATGACAATGATAGCCTTTATGTTTTTTGCAAGACAAAAATCTTTCATAAAACTAAATATCTTTAATTATTTTTACATAAATTCCATCCTAATTATTAGGATTTGTATTTGATAAATGTTGAGAGAGAGAGAGAGGGGGGGGAGAGGGGGAGAGGGAGGAAAGAGGGGAGAGAGGAAGAGAGAGAGGTGACATTATCCACTTCAAATAATAAAAAACATAAAACTATAATAAATTAAACTCAAAAATATTTTTATAGTTAACAGCCAACAAGAAAAAGCTAAAATTTGTTGTACCAACCTGTTTGTTGTTTTCAACATCTAAACCTTTACAATGGTTACAAAAGTGATAATTTCAACTAAGTGACATTTAAAAAAAGAAACTAATTTAAAACTAGAGTGCTTAACAAACATTAATGACATGCTCAGTGCGTTAGGAAAGCTTACCTCTAACAGTTGCACATTTCTCTGTTCTTTTTCTTTTCGTACAGCTTCTTGTCTATCACTCTTTTCTTGTTCCTTTATTAATCTGAAAGTTTAAAATATAGCATAGTTAAAACCGGTATAAAATGAAATTGAAATAAAGAGATAAATTCTCTTCTACTTAATTTAATATCTATTTACACTCATTCTGGTACAGAATAGAATAGTTTTCCCAACAACCATAGCCTAAGAATTTTATTTGAATGAAAACCCTTTTTGAAGTTGTAATAACAGAGAACTGCAGTACAGATTATATTGAAAAAACCTTTTGTTACAAGAAAACTAAATTTGTTTCAATACCTAATACATATTTTTCAAACGCAACAAGAATCATAATAGCTATAAATGCAACTGAAACAAATGACTAATTGCAATGTACCCAGCTGTTCTGAACAATCAAGTAATTAGTCTGAATTAGACAAGAAATGGAACTATGCTCCCCACAAATAAAACTAAAATTTCATTACACAAACGTTCCACTAAAAGTTACAAAATTCACGCAAATAGAAATTTAAATAAAAATTCACTAATCCACAAGTCTACTAATCAAACCACATAACATTTAGAATTTTCACTTGAACTTGCTTCAATTAAATTAATACTTTTGTTATAAACAACAAAAAACCTACTATTTCTTGTTTACAAAATGAAACATTTGTGGGACTAGTAGCAATAGCTTGTTTCGGGTACTGCAATAATGTTGTTGATAAGAACATAAAACAAATCATGATAAGCTCACAGATTTTGTAGAACACAGTTTGACAATATCAAATTTCTATGATGATAGTGAACTTTATCTGAATTGAATGTACTGTGACTTGCTAAATTAAAAGTTGTATTTTCTCTGTGATACATATTTCTTATAATACTTGAATTTTGTAGTCCATTACGTTTGGCGAATCTTATTAATCACTTAAACAATAGTTATGACTATCCGAACTTTAAATTTAGTAAATTTATTAAAACTTACTGAGACAGAACGTTTTCGATCGCTATGTGCCGATCTTCATCAGTGTCTTCTGCTTGGAGATGTCGGGTCAAGCGGTGACGGTTTTAAAGGTAGGTTTTCGATAGTATCAAATAGTATGTGTGATTTGTATTGTGTTTGTTCATTTAATATGTTTGTAGTTTGTGTTTTTGTGTGTCTGTAAATTACATATTGTTCTAGTGTGTTGAGATGTGGTCCTTTTTTGTTGATGTGTAGGATTTCTAGGTTATGTTAAATGTCTGTGTATTTGTATCCTGTTTCTTTTATGTGATTGTAAAATGTTGAGTTGGTGTTCTGTTTGTGTTCCTCAACTCTTTGTTTAGAACTGCAACTTGTTTGTCCAATGAAGAACTTGTTATATTCGTCGCAGTTCAGTTTGTTACATTTGTCTCAGTAAGTTTTAATAAATTTACTAAATTTAAAGTTCGGATAGTCATAAACTATTCTTTAAGTTCTATAATAGTTATGCCATTTGAATGCTCTTCTGATAACAACATATTAGAGTACAATATAAATTTACTCTGATAAGAAGGGAGAGTACATTAAAAATGCGGAATTTGATAAATAACATGACAGCAACAAAGAAGATTAAGTAAATTTAGAAAATAGAGTTATAATTGATAACATTTCTAAACATGATAGTAACAGTGTTTATATAAAAAAAAGTAGACAATGACAGTGAAAATAATTTTTCATGAGAAATAGATGAATTTGATTTTAGAAATCAAATTCTCGAGTTATATGTGAGTTTATTGAAAAATTTAATTGGGTATGGTGTTTTCACACTGAAAGGTTAAGTTACAATTTCAATTCGTAATATTCGTAAATTTATATAATAAATAATCAAGTAAATAAACAACGTTCAAATGTTTATATTGTTCTAAACTTAATTTTAAGAAAAAAAATTTTAACTCGTTTCATAATACTACAATCTACTAAAAATCTACTAATAAAAATATTGGAAAAAAAATTATGTACTTTGACTTATGAATCTTCAGGTCGGTTTAAGCTTTTGCTGTGAGAGCAAAGGTTATCTTGTTTTAAGGTACAGTTTGTTAGGATATATTAATGAATGATTTCTCTTAAATAATTTGAAACAATTAGCAATAAAATACATACCTTGCTTGTTCTTTGTTTCTTGCTGCTTCCTCTTTGGCAAACTTTTTTGCTTCTTTTAAAATTTGAGAATATCTCTCCTTATCGATGGGTGGAGACATCTGTTGTTGCCTGGGTTCATGACTGGATGGTTTTTTATACAAATAATAGAAATTAATCAATAAGGTTAATCTAAAATTATTTAATATTGTTTAGTAAATTAAAATGGATCATACAGGGGATATTACAAACAATTTTGGAAAAACCTGCAAATAGCCAAACCTTTTTGAAATGGTTTTATATTTTTATTAATTTCTCCAATTTACATACTTTAATCAATGCACATTGAAAATGTATATTTTAAATGTGTATAAGACAATAAAAATTTAGGACTGAGCTACTTACAAAATTAATTCTGTTTTGATTTAACTCAATAATGCAATAATTGTTGAATTAGAAAAATCACATGTACACTGTTAATATAAACATTTCCTCGAGATTGGTGAATCATGCAAAAAAGAGTTTTATACTATAATTCATATTTAAAATACAGTCGGACCTCTATATAACAAACCTTTAGATAACTGAATCCTATACATAACGAATTTTCACCTTTTCCCATGACATTTTAGAAATTACACTGCTTATTTATCTCATGTGACAAATTTCGGACTTCTCAATAACAGGGGGTTTTCACTTCAACTTAAGAAATATAGTGTTGTATAGGCAGCTCACAATGTTTTAATTGTGAAATTGTTTATTTTCAGCAGGTAGGTAATTCAGATAGAACAGGGGTTCTCAACCTTTTAGGCTCTGAGCCCCCCTTCACACTTTGGTGTGAGGTCACGCCTCCCTTCACGGATTAAGTTAATTTAGACTTATATATGATAAATTTACTTACATTATGTTTAAGTAATAACTAGAAAAATGTTCGCTACTTTTGTAGTGCTAGTGTGAGGGCTGGCACTGTTTCTCGTTAACTATATTTTGTATGTTTGGATCAAATTTTGACAAAGAACACAGCAGGTCACTTTCCACATCTAGTCTGGCTCGATATTTAGATTTTATATTAGCCAGGGCTGAAAATCCTGTCTCGCATAGATAAGTTGATGAAAATTGTACAAGCAACTTGACTGCCTCCATTGCTACTTCTGGGTAAACAGGAAGATATAGTAGCCAGAAATCTTCGAGATCCATGTGTGGGAAATCCAATTTAGCTTTGGAATCACATTGCAAGTCAATTGTTTGTTCTTGAATGTGATCAGGAGGTATATCAATGTTGATTTGAAAGGGGTCTCTTGTTAACTTGAATTCCCAGTTTTCCGAGCTTATATCTGGGAAATAGGCTCTGATTTTGTTCTTCAGAGACAACAAATGCTCAGATATTAGGTCCTTCATTTTATTTACTAGGTCTTTTGGAAGACTTTGGGTATCATCGACGAGATTTTGGAAAGAAAGAAAAGTTCGCTGAGTAAAGAAATAGAGCTTTATAGCTCTATTAAGCTATAAAAAAATTTCAATGATTGTGTGTTTGTGTCCAACATCAAATTCAATTCTTTTAAAAATTTGTTGATGCCTCCCCTGGAATTCTTCTACGCCCCCCCCCCAGGTTGAGAACCGCTGAGATAGAAGGTAGGGTAGTAGACAGTTAGTAGGTGAAACACATGTCGGCAATTGACTGAATGTTAGTAGAAATAGAATTCTAAGAAACTTTGCATTAGTTTACAACTATCCGAACTTTTAACTATTAAAGTTCGGAAAATCATAAACTAGGGTATAGTTATTAATTAAGAATTATTGTTTTACAAGTTATCTGTGACAGGCGGGATAAAAGTAAAAGCCAGTTGTAAGATACAGTTATTTACAAATAACTAGGTTCTGCTAGGGTTGTATATTAACATTTTGAGTGTCACAGTTATCTGCCATGCCTAGCATTGTCATATTAATTTTTGTTGACACATTTCGAAGAATTTCCATCAATCAGAACTTCTATGAACTTCTATTGATTTGAAGCCATGCCATACAAAACATTGCCTAATGTCAGAATGCCCAAAGGATTATAAAAAATGTTCTATATATGATTATAATTTTTAAAGCAAAGATTTTTTTAGGTATGACTGACAAATTTTTATTTTGAGAAAAAACTCTGAGATTGCATCATTTTCATCTGTATAATGATTTATCTATATCTAGATATAATCATTAAATAAGTGACAACAAATAAATTTGTCTAATAGCTGTTCTCATTGGAGATTATGTTAATTTCTGTGTTGAACATTACTATTCTGTTAATTCTATATTGAAAGTTAGTGTAATTATTATTATTAATTACTAAACACTTTTAAATGTTTTAAACTTGCCTATAGTAGCACTTACTTTGTTTGTTGAGGACAAACGAAACGGCCGTCCTCAACAAACAAAGTAAGTGCTACTATAGGCAAGTTTAAAACATTTAAAAGTGTTTAGTGATTACTAGTAGCTCATGTGAAGATGGAATCAACAAACGTTATTATTAATTATCGGCCAATAAAAATATTAATTGATAATTCAATAATTCTCACAACAATTGTTTTTTCCTGGCAAAAAACCTATTTTGGTTATCATCGCCAATTACAATAAATTTAACACTACTGTGAAAGTATTTATATATTTATTCAAAAACATCTTTTGGCGGGCTTTGTTCTGGTTTTTTAGAAATCAAATTCACCAAATTCAAAGAACAACTAGAAATCAACAATTAGAAGTCAAATGAATTCAATTTTTAAATAGAGTTAGTTAAATTTACATTTTAATCAGGATATATTTGAATTTATACTGCATTAACCTGTTAAATACATTTTTTATTAAAGATTCAACTTCAGTTCCCTAGTCCCACAACTATCACATTATATAAAATGTTAATTGGTTAGGATCTTAGAACAGATTAATCCTTTTACTGTTGGTCCCGTTTAATAGGTGAATACCAAAGCTCAAGATAGTTCTGTCAATTTTGAGTAGCTGAACTCTTGGGACGTTTTTTCATTTTTGCATAAACTATGGTCATTTAATTACTTCAAGAGCTAAAACAATGTTTTTGGTCTTCCATACAAAATTAGATTAAAATTTCTTTTTTTATATTTTACACATAAAGTGATATTTTTTTCAAAATTAACTTTAGAACTCCATAAGTTTAATACAGTAATACCTCGACTTATGCTACCTCGTCTTACTCGATTCCCAAGTTACGTGGTTTTGAATCATGCTGTCCGAGTTACGCAAAAAGTGGCTTGTTCTGGAAGGAAATGCCTAAATGAACTTTTATAGCACATGAAGAGAAAATATTTCCAGGTTTTAAGCCCACCAGAGACCGATTGAAAGTGATGGTTGGCGCAAATACAGCTGGTGACTGTAAGTTGCAACCTCTCCTAGTTTATCATTCAGAAAATCCAAAGGCATTAAAAAATATTTCTAAGGCTAGCTTGCCCGTGATTTGGAAGTCGAATCAGAAGGTTTAAGTGACAGCTTTGCATTTTGAGGACGGGTTTGGTTGTCATGTCATACCTCAAGCCGAACGTTATTGTCGGTTTAAACAATTTCCTTTTAAAGTAATTCCTAATAATTGACAATGCACCTCACCATCCTGCTATTACTTCAATTAATTTCAACACACACGTGAAAGTGATATTTTCACTACCAAACACAACTAGTTAGCTTCAACTGACGGCTGAGGGAGTCATCAAAACATTTAAAGCTTATTACACAAGAAGATCATTTGCCCATCTGCATGAAGCTATGAGACAGAAGAACGAGCTCTCTGTTGAAGATTGTTAGAAATAATTCAACGTTTTAGATGCTTTGAGAATCATTGAGCAACCTTCGAATGAAATTTCACAAAAAACTTTGAATAGCGTTTGGAAAAAGGTGTGTCTATTTGTTTTGTCACTTAAACTTAGGCAGAATCAGTGCCAGAACTGATGAAATAGCTGTATGATTGAAGAAGTTGTCAGTGTTGCCAGACAACTCAATTTTGAAGTGGATAGTGATGATGTTCAAGAACTGCTGGATTTACACACCCAGGAGCTGACAATTAATTGATGAGCTCATAAAAATGCAAGAGCAAGACCTTAAAATCCCAGATTCTTTAAACCCGGTTGACGTAGAAGATGAAATGACTGTTAGAAACTTGACAAAAGGCCCTAGTTTATTTGAGCAAGGCTTACAAATTTTGGAAAACATAGACTCCAACGATAAGTATATTTCTGCCACAAAACTAAAAAATTAGTAACTTATGAGGAAATTCTGCGTCAGAAGAAAAATCTTCAATTCGTCAAACTAGTTTAATAGATTTTATAATGACTACTATGTCAAAATAAATTCTTTTAACTTACATATTTGCAATATGTATGTATATAATAAAATTTTTTGTTGTATTATTTATTAAAGATTTTAATACATATACATTTTTCTTATAAATTATTAATTTTTTTAGACTTTGGTCCCAATTAAACATGATTCCTATTTCATTGTATGTAAAATTATACTCCGACTTACACGAATTCGACTTACACGTTAATCGCTCAGTGTCCCACCTATCGTGTAAGTATATGGGGTATTACTGTATATATATATATACAGGCCTCTCTTTTTTTCTCTTTCTTGACTGAAGAAGATCATGTTGATCGAAATATTTCAAATAAAAGTGTATTAAGTGTTTTATATGTGATAATTTCCAAGAGATTGCAGTTTTGGACTATTGCCTTTAGGTAAGTCTGTCAGTCTCCTATCAAGTCCAAAAATTCCTATATATATATATATATTGTGATATTTCATGTTATCCATTATTTTTCCATTTCAATGACTTTATAAAGTTATTATTGTTAATTGTAAAATAATTATTACACCATTAAGTGCAATTATTTTTACCTCATGTGACAATAGTCAAGAAACCAAAAGGTGACTCATCACATAAGGTACAAAATAATTGAACTTAGTGGTGGAATAATTGTTTTACAATTCACAAAAAAAAAAAATATATATATATATATATATATATATATATATATATATATATATATATGAAGTTAATATATTAAGTAATTTTATCCACCATTAAGTGCAATAATTTTACCTTGTGCGATTAGGCACCTTTCAGTCACTTGACCATTGTCGAATCACTCATAGAATTTGACAATGATTCGATCACAGTGATTCGATAATGGTCAAGTGACTGAAAGGTGCCTCATCACACAAGATAAAATTATTGCACTTAGTGGTGGATAAAAGTATTTACAATCGTAATATATCAACCTCATATATATACACTAGTGATTCGATAATGGTCAAATGACCGAAAGATGCCTCATCACACAAGGTAAAATCATTGCACTTAATGGTGGGTAAAATTACTTACAATAGTAATATATTAACTTTATAAAGTCAGTGCAATGGTAAAATATCAATATCAAAATATATATATATATATATATATATATATATATATATATATATATATATATATATTCTTGATATTTTACGTTATCCATTGTTTTACCGTTGCACTGACTTTATGAAGTTAATATATTACTATTGCAAGTAATTTTACCCACCATTAAGTGCAATGATTTTACCTTGTGTGATGAGGCACCTTTCGGTCATTTGACCATTGTCGAATCACTGTGATCGAATCATTGTCAAATTCTATGAGTGATTCGACAATGGTCAAGTGACCGAAAGGTGCCTAATCACACAAGGTAAAATTATTGCACTTAGTGGTGGATAAAAGTATTTACAATAGTAATATATCAACTTCATAAAGTCAGTGAAACGAAAAAAAATGGACAACGTAAAATATCAAAATATATATATATATATATATGAAGTTAATATATTACTATTTTTGAGTAATTTTATCCACCAATGGTGGATAAAATTACTCAAAAATAGTAATATATTAACTTCATAAAGTCAGTGCAACGGAAAAACAATGGATAATGTTAAATATCAAGAATATATATATATATATATATATATATATATATATATATATATATGTTTGTAAGTTTATAGGTTTTGTAGTATGCAATCTAACAAAGTCACCGTTTTTATATGACAGTGCTACATTTGCTGATGATAAAACTCTATTTTATTTCAAAATGAATAAACACTTATTTTGAATTTATATGAGCCTCTCCATAGTGTAATGGTAAATATTATTTGTTACAAAGAAGCTCAGCATATTTTATAGGCCTGAGTGAGTGAGTGAGCAAGCGTACATGTGTGTCAAGCTCGTGGGGTTAAAAGGGTTAGCTTGACCAAAAATTAAGTGATTCAAAACGCCAGGTGAAAATATAACAGAAAATTAACGTAAAAAATAAACATTTACTCTTAGAGCCTCCATTATTATTATCTAATATAAAATTGAACACTTTTTACCTTACTGTAGGCTCTTTGTGCTTTGATGACTCTTCCTTAGCAGCTTTGAGAGCCTGAGTAAGTTTTTCAATATTTTGTGTACATTTCTGATTCAGCTGCTGCTCGATACTGTGACTAAACATAAAGATCAAACATATATTTAATGTATATAGCAATCATTTTCATGTTACGTGTGTTCTAAGGGATGTCAAAATAAATTCATTTATTAGAATTACAAATCACATTTATTAGAGCTGTAATCAAAAGTGTTGGTTTTATGTGGTAATTACTTAAAATGTTACAAATAGATTTTAACATGTACAGTAAAACCTCGATATTTCGAACCCAATTATTCCAGATCCCCGCATAATCCGGGCCGGTTTTTATGGTATTTTTTATTTAAAAAAGTGATTTTCGACGTTAAAATTGTAATTATTGACATTAAATTATTAGTTCTGGACATAATACTGTATGTTTTACAAACCTATATTCTCTAATATACTGCTCATTTAAACTTATAGATATAGATAATTATAACTAAGATATTTATTTGAAGTCTGCCAGAAAAAAGGTTTATTATTGTTGGTAATCTTGTGAGGTCTTGCTAAGTGTTAGTTTCAAAATAAACAACCTGGCATATACTTGTGCCAACTGAGAACATATTTGTAACACAGTAAATAACAGAAAAGAAGAAGTTACACAAAAATTATACAAATATACTCGCACAAATATGCCATTTAGGCCAACCTCATATAGTGTTCTTAAAAGAAAAGGTTTTTACTAGCAGAACAGAGATAACTGATAATGTACCTTTATCATAAATCAGTTTACCGATTTTATGATTTTCAGTTAGTACACTGTTATAATACATAATAATACTTAATTTATTTAACCTTATTCCAAGCTCATATTAATTATTTTAAATAATTTGTATAGGGTACTAATATTTTAGATTCAAACTATAAAAATCGCCAACTACTTTATGTAATAAGCTTCATTAATAAAGTTATTATATTTTATTATATTCAATTACTTCGGTTAAAAAAATTAAAATAAAAGTCAACCAGAATTGTCCGCTTTTAAAAACCAGATTTTTTTTTAAAAAAGTTATTTATTTACAATTTTTTGCAAGAACAACGTTATCTCCTTCAAAATAGTCACAATTAAAACTAATACATTTGTCCCATCAATGCTTCCACCGTTCGAAACATTTTTTAAACTTAGTAGCAACCCTTTTCATCCCCAAATCTTCTATTCAAATTGGCTGAATGGAGCTTCAAGATAACCCACTACTCTCTGACAGTTGATCAATTGTCTGCCAACAGTTCGTGAGCACAAGCTCTCAAATTTTTCAACATTTTTGTCAATTTGAGCAGTTGATAGACGTCTACAACGAGGTTTGTCATTTATCAACATGTCACTTTTCAAATCAAACAAACAGCTCATACACTTGTTTTTCACACAGCGTCATCTTTCTAAGCTGTTCTCAACACTGAAACACCTTCAGCAGCATTTACACCGAATATAAAACAAAATTTCACAGCTGCACGTTGTTCACTAAAAACTTACCATCATAGAAAATAAAACAGCGCTAGCAAAAACATACTTTGCATGCAAACAGAACAACCTACGTTGACAACACAGGTAGCACTGAACTGGCAATATGCTATACTATCCACGTCTAGTGGCAGATATGCGTATTACACAAGCTCTATTAAAGGCAATGCTATTCGTTTTCTTTGGGTAACTCCTTTTATATCATTTATAAAGGGAGATATAACTCAAAAAGAACATGATGAAAATTTTTATTTTGTAAACTTTTATTAGAAAAATATAGAAGTATAGTTGTAAATAAAATACTGATATCCGTTTGGCTACAGGGGTGCAGAATATGTCCGATCTGGCGATCTAAGATCGGGGATCATGGGTTTCTGGGGAAATTTTGGAAAAAATATAGTTTACAAAAATTTGTTTAAATAATTTGTTTCCTTAATGAGAAGAATTTATAAACTGTTTCTGAATAAAAAAAAATTCAAAAGGTACCAAAACTCGTTTAACAAACAGACCAATAAGTTAGAATTCTTATCTAGTTGTCTGTTATCATTTTCTTGCAACTACATGAGCGTATCGTGTTCTCGATTCAGCAACAAGGAGCAGCTCGGCTCCACACTAATAAAAAATAACACCTGACGAAGCCAAAACTAATAGGCTCCTCATACTCGACAATTTATTACGTGTATTTCGTATTGTAATAAAATAAAGGATTTAGTGCATATTATTCATATAAGCTTTTATATGTTTAATAGTGATAATTGAAAGTATATGATGTGAATACTTTTTTTTTAACAAGAAGTTATAAAGCTCTAAGTATTTGTTTTATCATGCCTCCCGGCAACATTCGGCAGGGTTTTGTGTGTTTTGTTTCATAACAATAAGTGAATATTTATTATAATTTTATTAATTTATTTAATAATGAGATTATATGGTGTTGACTTTTAAAAGCAAGCAAGAGGTTGATTGTGCTTACTGCAATTGGCGGGGACAGCTTGATAAACTAGCCTCACATGCATCAACTAAACATGGGGTGAACGGCCTAGACAAAAAAATTAAGCCAGCATATCGGGATTTTTCGTTCCTAAACGTATTGATTTCACTTGAAATAGGACTTTAGATGAACTGACAAACCGTCTAATAAAATTATGAATGTTGAGTTGGAACTCCATAAAGAACCTTCACCTTGTACTAGAAGTGATTGTCCTAGCGTTTGTATTAATATACTTAATGTGTCTGTTCTAGTTGATAGTCCCAAGTTTCCTATGGATATAGGCCTACATAATATGTCTGTTCAAGTAGATAGTAATACTGATATTAAAATTCAATTATCAACCTTAAATCCGGAAATTTTAAAGCTAAATGAGAGATTCAGTGAAATTTCACATAACAATCAAACCAAGTTGTCATAGAAAGAAATCAAGCATAGTGAAACAGTTTCTTGCCCAACCACTGCAGAAATAGAGGAATTTGAAGCAAAACACAAACTTATTAGAGTTAGCAGATCAGTAACACAAATATGTAGTCTGATCCCTTGCCTTACTGAAGAATCAGGAATGTTCAAGTGTGTTCTGTGTAATACAAACTCAAACATTTGTGCCTAAAGATGAAGCAGTTTGGAAAACAGGCCCATTTTGTAAGTTTTCTCTGCCAGAAGAGCAACAATTACTTCAGAAAAACCAGAGCAAAAATTTAGTAATGTCAAAGGACATGTAATTGGTCATCTGAAATCTATGGCTCATAAATGGCGTTGTGACTTTCCGGGATCATTAAAAATTAACGAAGAACATGAAAAATTTTCAGGAAAGCTTAGGGTAGGTAGGACAGCTTACACTTCCAATAAAGAAGGTAATGGGGGAAAATTTTTTGAAAGACTGTCGAGTTTAAATAATTTAAATGTTGATATTGGTATACTCAACCATTCCATAAAAAACATATTTTTTACAATGAAGTAAAAAATTATAAATTTTTCAAGTAACACCAATCCTGTAACAAATTGACTGCCTTTAGTGTCTATTACACCAAATAAAATAGCCTGCAGGAGAGGTGTGAACTAGCCTACTAAGAGGGGTTTGGTGTCCGTCGCGCTACCCAAGCCAAACATATACACTATAACTAACTTCACTATTACACACCAATACACTTTCTACAGACACTACATATTCAACACAATCTCTAAACATTTCAACATTTACACCTTTTCTTAGGGATTTGTAACTCGTCAGAACCATTGCTCGTTGGGAGTGCTGAAAAGTCCAGAGCTTGACAAATTCTGGTCTGGGATGCTGATGTGAGCTTGCTCTGCCGAAGACGAAAACGCTGTGAATCGGTCCTTGGTTAGGGAGTGTCTGCGGTACACAGGTGTTGAAGCCTGTGCACAGTATTTCGAGTTCTCGACTAATGTCCATCCAGTTGAGCTAAGGAGAATACTATAGGCTCCAGAGTTCTGGGGGTTGGAAATGATCGCAAGTGATTTACGGGTGAACCCGTTCTTATAGTCTCGCCCGTAACGTCTGACACGATGGCTGGCTTAAAACATTCTATGGAAACTTTAAATAAGTCATCTGTATCGAGTTTGAAGAGGACATGCCAGGATTCTCCTGACGATCCTAGTAAAGTTGATTTAAGTAAGAAGATAAAGGTAGCAACATCACCGGCATTGCCATCACTGAAATTTTTATTATTCTCTTGCACAGGAGACGGAAAAGACCTATCAAAAGTGTCTCCTTTTGTCATTCATAAGGCTATTACTGCCTGTGCTGGAGGTCCTGTTGCATCAATAAAAAAGTTAGGGAATGGGACGCTGCTTGTTGCAACCAGTTCAGAGAAAAAAACACATTCTCTTTTAAAAGTGACTTCCTTTTTTGATGTGGTCAATGTATCTGTTGCTCCCCACAAATCTTTAAATTTTTCAAAGGAGGTCATTAGATGTAGAGATCTGATGAACGTGTCAATGGATGAAATGAAATCGAAACTGTTGTCACAGTCGATAACGGATGTCGTACCCATTATGAAGACTGATAAAGGCGAGAAAGTTGCATCGGCCCCTTTTATTTTAACTTTTGGTAAACTGGACGTACCCCAATACATTAATGCAGGTTACCAAAGCCTCTCAGTGAGGCCATACGCAGCTAACCCTTGGCAATGTTACAAGTACCAGCGCTTTAGGCACATTAGTTCTTCGTGTTCTAAGCAGAGTGTATGTGGTCAATGTATCATAAAAGAGCATGATGAAAAGGAATGCAGTTATTCTCCAAAGTGCGCGAACTATGGTGGTGATCACCCAGCGTGATCTTTCAACTGTCCCAGCTTTAAGGAAGAGAAGGCTATTCTGGGCATCATGGCTTAACAGGAAATAGCAGGAATAACAAGAAAGCTTTAGTACAGCTCAACCGAAGGTTGACGGAAAATCGTATGCTGTAACTTTGCCCACTACAAAATCATGTACAAATTGTGCTGACCTGACCCGAAAAATAGAAGTATTTAACGAACAAGTAACACGCCTTTTTTCGTTAGTCACGAATGACCTGTCTTTGAATTTGGTAAAACCTGCTAGCACCTCATGGAACTTGCTTTCTTTATTGACCACTTCTACAGGAGGGCTCGGCGGAAGAAGCAGGGCTTTGACCGACACTGATAGTTCAAAGCAGAAGAAATTGTCATCTGGTGATAAGACTTTTGCATCGAATGTTGTAATGCCAAAAAAAGATGAAAATAAGGTTCAATCCAAATTGGCACCAGCAAACAGCGGCCAAAAAAACTAATATTGTAAAAGGAGGGCATGATAAAACCTCCCCTCCTAAATCCAAAACTTCCTCCGATTTCATCCCTGAACAGGTGGATATGGAATTGGAGGAATCTAAGCCTGGGACATCTGTCAACGTCCCATTTAAAAAAATGGAGATCCCCAATGGGTGTCAGATCAATCCATTGCTAAGTTGACAAATATCTGCAATTATCAAGTCAGTGATACAATGGAATGTCAACAGTGTTAGGAGTCACATAGAAGATCTAAAAGTACTCATGCTAGATGTGTTTCCAATGTTTGTATGACTACAGGAGACACATCTCCACGAATCCCATAATTTTCATTCAAGATAGTATTCAGTTATTAGATTAGACTTTGTTACAGAAGATCGAGCTAGAGGTGGCGTAGCCATCTTAGTCCGTGACCGTATCGATGCTGTTTCTCTAAACTTAATAACTCATTTACAAGCATTAGCCGTTCAAACAGCTGTCCCGTATAAAATCACTGTGTGTTGTGTCTACTTGCCATCACAAGAAAATCTGCGACACAGTGACTTAGTAAACTTAATATGCCAGTTACCGACTTCGTTCTTATTGGTAGGGAGGAAGTGGTGGTTACACGCCTTTGTGTTGGCCACTCTTCTGCAACTCATGGATATTTGATGTGCCTTGAAAATCCACCAATATGTCAGTACTACGGTGATATCTTGGCTATAAAACATATTTTGGTGGATTGTGTTGGTTTAAACAATATTCGTGCCTTTTTTAATAATTAAGGCCCTCTCCTCTGATTGCTACCCTTCAGAATTGAGAAGATGGGAGTTGTCATACCAGTGGTACACCAAATCTAGAGAGCCTCCTAACCTCAACATCAGATAAAACTCCTTTTACATTCCCCCAAACTTATATCATTTTTAACAACTCCATTTACCTTCCTTCTGACAGACTATTAATATCTAGTTTCAAATAATCAATATTTACACAAATCACATATAGCACTATATCATAAACTATAAATCTGTGACATTTGGATATTTATACACATCTGTGGCCCGCTTCAGTCTTTTCTTTTTTTTTGATTGATGAAGATAATTTTTGATTGAAATATTTCAATAGTGTGTTTAAGTTTTTATATTTGTCTATTCATTTATTTCCAAGAGATTGCAGTTTTAGACTATTGCCATTAGGTAAGTCTGTCAGTCTCCTATCTAGTCCGAAAATTCCTATATATAGCTTCTGTACAAATTTTAGCTCCACACAAAAAATTTAATAACAAATTTTCAAACCAAAAATTATTTTTAAAATCATGGGCATTGATGGGTTAATATAACAAACACAAATTGACAATATATCGCCAGGGGTAGTCTTTGCAAACGTAGTTAGACGATATTTCATCCATTTGTCCTTAAAATCTTTAAAAGACTAGATTGTAAATGTATAGCTAAACATAAATAGTTTCTTGTTTTACAAATCAGTCATCTTACCTCTGTGAGGTTAATGCTTTCAATTCTTCGAGTCTACGACCAATATCTTGTTCACTTAACCTTATATTTTCCTCAGAGCCAAAGGCAGGCTGTAAATAATCACCAACTAAGAAACGTGAACTGAAGGAGAAGTTGCTGTTGCTGAATTCCGTTATATTGTTTCTCTCCAAATACTAAAACAATAGATACATATATAACATAACAAATAATCTGTGTTAGTTAAATATGTTTAAAACACTAATACTTAGCTTGTTCTATCACACCATATGTAGGGGACATGTCTGAGACTGGATTGGCAAGGGGTTTTACTTTTTTTACAGAGGATTTTTTTTAAAAAGTCATACAAAATAACAACAAAAAAATAAACTCAAGTTTATTATTTTTAGAACAAAATTAACGATTTTATAAAATGTATGAAAAATTATCATTGAATAATTTTTCCTATGTAATTATGAGAGAATGAAAAATTGTGTTTTAGAGTAAACACTTGGTCACTTTTCTCCAGGTAAATTATACAAGTAGTGAATTTATACCCAAATCATTAAACAGTAAACACTCACAACGGGCACCTAAATTTTACAGACCACTCTCTTTCAGATAAATTTTCAATTTCAAGTCCCGTGATATACGGATCTTTAATGAAACTCTCTCAACAATGGACACTCTTAAATACTCAAACTAAATGTGCTCTTCTAGGTCATAAAACTTATATAAATTCTTTGTCTGTGTAAAGAAAATTTCAACTTGAGAATATAAAGAATGCAATTCTGTATTTGTAAATAGAAGCGTAACTGTTGGTATGCATGAATCATTCTCCTTAAGTGTAGACTTTGTTGTTTATGCATCCCAATAGCTGTCATGAGAAAGAATTCCTAGAGCTATGGCCTTAGTGTTGTAGAGTTTGTTGTTCATTACGCATTCTAATAACTGTCAGGTGCCAAAATTCCGAAGCTTGCTTCTTGTACTGTGTTCTCAGTCCAGTAAGTATTGCATATTTCAACAGTTAACTGTATGTGGTGACTTTTATAATTACAAGAAAATGAAGTGTGTTTGAGTAAAGATTTAAAATTCTGAGAACCATGCCTGCTTCTTGTGCTGTGTTTTCATTTCTTTGTAGATCTATAGAGTACAGTATTACATATTTCAACAGTTAACTGTATGTGGTAACTTTTATAATTACAAGAAAGTGAAGTGTGTTTGAGTAAAGATTTAAAATTCTGAGAACCATGCCTGCTTCTTGTGCTGTGTTTTCAGTTCATTGTAGATCTATAGAGTACAGTATGTATTGTATATTTCAACAGTTAACTGTATGTGGTAAATTTTTATAATTACAAGAAAGTCAAGTGTTTTTAAATAAAGATATAGAATTCTGAGAACAATAGCCTACTTCCTGTACTTTGTTTTACAGATCTATTTTACTCAGTACAATTGTCTATAGTAAGTATCAAAGTTATAACGGTCAATTGTATGTGGTAAAGTTCATAATTATAGCAAAATGAAATGTTTTTTTAATAAGGTTTGTGCCTTAGTATTTACTTCTTATACAAAGTAAGTGGCAAACGTAAAGCTCTAACAATGAAAAAAAACATTGTTGGAGAGTAGAAAGGAAGAAAGTTTAATATTGGAAAAAACACAAATCAGTGACATTTTAAAAAGTGAAGATTGGATAATAGAATTGTCGGCAATGGAAATGAAAACAAGAAACACATTAAGTTTAAAAAACAGATTAGAGTGCAGTGGACAAACTTGTTTTTGATTGATTTTGTGTGGCTAGGTCAAAATACTTGCCAATAAGTGGATCTCTGATCCAAGAACAAGCTTTAAAAATTAGCATAGAATTAATTTGGACAGCTTTAAGGATTCAGATGGTTGGTTACAACACTTTAGAATTCTTTACAGCATAAGTTTTAAAGCAATTTGTTGTGAGACTAAATCTGTTGATCCAAAGGAAGTTTGTGAATAGAATAACCACTGACTGAGGATTACGATGAATCAATCTTGATGAGACTGGTTTATTTTTCCGAACACTGCCAAACAAAACTAGACTCTTAAAGGAGAAATATGTAATTCTGGAAAACACCCAAAGAACAACCAACTATTATGTTATGTGTAAATATGATTGGTGATTTTAAGAAACCTTTATTAATCCGTAAAGCATGTCACACAAGATGTTTCAGGAATATTAATAATTTAGGTGAGATTTGTAAAGCTCACAAAAAGTCATGGATGACATGTGAAATAATAACAGAATGGTTAGTGAAAATTTAAAGTCAGAATAGCAAAAAGTAATCGAAATGTGGCCCTTTTTATTGATAATGCCTCATCATTAGTAGTGGAAAGCAATCATTATTACATCATCAAAGTAATATGGAAATATAATTTTTACCTCCAAACACTACTTTCTATTAGCATCTGTTTTATTAAGGTATAATTCACAATTTCAAATGGCAGTACAGAAAAATCGTACTTCGCCATATTTCATCCAGTATGGAAAATTGTCAAAATTACTATTTTTGATAGATTGTGTCTTCTGTAAAAAAAATTGAGAGAACCACAGTAATCAACTACTACTAGAAAAACAAATTTTTTAAAAGGAAATATAATCACAATTCAGACAAAAATACCGAGGAAGAAATAATGGGATTATTGAATGATATTTCTGGTGAGATATTTCTTGAAGATTTTATAAACACAGATGAAAATCTATGTACTGAAGAAAACTATGATTTTATGACATTTAATACTGATGAAGGTGGTGAATTCAGTGACAATGAGATTTATGATCTAGGGAATGATCTAATTAATTTTAGTGATGCAACTAAAAGAATCGATGAAGTAAAGGAATTTCTTTTTATCAAATAAAGACAAAATACAATTCACAATAGCAAGTAAATTACTGCAAAAAGAAGCTTGTAACGCTAAAAAAATGTCAAAGGCAACAAAACATTTCAAAATTCTAAATTTACATACATAAATGAGTAAGCTTATAAATTTTGAATTGATAATTTTTTCATGTTTTTTACTTTATTAAAAATGTTTTTTTCCCATTTCAATAAATGATTATAACTTCATTTGATGTCTCGGTATTTTTTTATCTTATTTATTGACCTCTCTGAATAACTGACACCTACAAACAGACATTTGGCACAGTACAGACAATGTCCACTGTTTGGAGGTTTTACTGTATACAAAATGTTCCAGATTTATTAAACAATTAAAATCTGTATACTCATTATAGGATATTACATATTAAAAAAAAGATTATTACACAAATTATGAAAGTAGGCATTTATCAGATGAATATAAAATTATAACTAAAATATTTTCAGATCTGGCTCTGGCAGAAAACATGTACCCATTCTGGATAAAGTATTTGATAAAAAAAGGTCTCAGTTTAGAATTTGACATATTTTCTTGTCATATTAGATCTGTAAATAAGTGGTAATTCAAAATCTAAAACACTGACTTCAGAGCCATGTAAGCCTAGGCAATTTCAGTGGGTTCAATTCATCTTCATTTCACATTACTATTAATTCTTGCCATTTTCAAAAATACTGTTGAGAATTTCCTCATCCTTCAGAGAAATATCACTTTCAAAAACATTTTCAATGTCACTATTAAAACATAAAATTTCCCTTACATCACATGACTGAAATTTTATATCTTGACCCATTCCAACTAAACTGGCGCTGACAATAAATTATCATTATCCTTAAGCCGACAGGCGCAAACACGATTGATGTAAGATTCTTTGTTTGTAAATAAAATCAATATATGTAATACCTGTTTATTGTTCCTCCAATTATGATTCAAAAAAAGTCACAATTTACAGCATAATTCCACTCACTTGTAGAGATAAAGGATGTATTATAAGCTTTAGCAGAATTATCTAAGTTACTGAATTTAATTTACGACTAACTTTTGCTTTTCAGCTTTCCCAGAAGTTTCGTATTCTGTCAACTAGATGTTCCTTGAGTAGTCCTTGTTTTTATGATAAATAGACTAATAGAGGTTTAACTATGGCAAAACCTCTTTTCTCCAAAAAAAAAAAATAAAGATATGTTATAAAAAAAGTTTAGTTTGTTGAGAATTGTTTCTTTTAAAATATTAAGAGAAATAAATATAAAATTTTCTAGTTCAATAAAAAAATTGAGCAATACCTTTTTATATTAAGGTTTTTAAATAATATCTTATGATTTTCCTGAACATAATACAGTAGAGTTTCGAAATTCTGTGTCCTAACCTTTCAAGCCTGGCTTTGAGTTGGCTAAGCCACTAGCATTTAAAAACATTTCCACATTAGTATTGCCGGTTTCATATAAGAACTAAAGAGCTGATTGAACGTATTCAAAGTTTGCAAAGTATTCAAAATTTGGTTTTTCAATGAGCGTGTGCTCGAAATTGAGAAGTTTTTAAAAGCAAAGAATTAGACTCGGAAGCCTAAAAAAAAATACAGTAAAGGGAGTTGTGTACTAGATTGCCGAATCATGGAACAAAATAAAAGAAGAAACATCAAGTAAGTCTGCTTTGGAAAGAGCTTTGAAAATGTAACAACTGTGATGGACAATGAATTCCAAAGCAACTTATATTTATCCAAGTACTGTAAGCAATAAAGTCCTGTAAGATTATTTTTTGCATTCTTAATTATAGTATCAGGGTTCACTAGATCTCCTGTTTTTTCTAATGTAGAGGAACATATTTCTATGTAATCCGAGTGGTCTTGACTCCATCTACCTCGAATTATCTAGACTTTACTGTAATTACTTTTGGGGTTTATTCACTTATTTATTTACAACTAGAAGTAAAATTAAATTACCTAAGTTTTATAAAAAAACATACACAGACAAATGAGTCTTTGTATGTTATCTTTCTGAGGATGGGTATTAGGTAACTGTAATGTACATATAGGTAAAATGGAAATGCATTGTGTTCAAAATGTAATTGAGTATTTATTATTAACATTCAATCACAGTGTATTCCTAATAAATAGTGACCTCAGTTTTCTTTTAAAACAAAAAAAAAAATGTAAGCTATCGTCAACTCAACATGGTTTTTTCATTTCAAAAAATATTATGGTTTTATAAGGTCAATATTTTCTCCAAAAAATTGTTATGCACAAAGAAAAAATAGAGATAACCTATACACTGATGCCTAAGGACTTGAAACTGAACTAAGACTGGAGGAAGGCCAGTCAGCCAGTCCCCCCCCAGATTGTTTTAATAACAAAGAGTGTTATTTAAACACAGAACACAGGGGTCACTAAACCTCCAGAAAACCAATGACTGATGAGCAAAATTATGACATGAATGTTCTCTGTGATACACAGCAGACTTGTAACATATCATTAACATTACTTTATGGTATAAAAATAGAAAATTTATTTAAAACTTTATAAAGAATGTAGTATTACAACTTGTATCAAATACAACTACCATACTTACTCTCAAAATATCACTGAAATGTTTAAAGCGTTCACCACAAGGAGAAATGTAGGATACATCTCCACGAATTATGCCCATACGACTAAGACCACGAATCACTGTTTCTCGTTTCCAACCATGTTCTAGAGGTATCCGTAACTCTGATTCATCTGCAACTCTTTTTTGACGTTTTCCACCGGAATCATCTATAATGAAAAATCTTCATTGAAAAATTACATTTATATTTAAAGATAATTCCTATATAACATTAGATAATTTGTTTGCAGTTTTTAGGACAACCAACCAATATGAGTATTATTCCTTAGAAAGAATATGAAAGGATTAAGGGAGGGGTGTGAAACCTCTTTTTATAGGATAGAGTGAGAGTTATACGCAATCTTGATTTAATATTGTGCTATATTGTGTGAAGTAGGCTAATTTGTAACTACTTTACATTTACAAAAGGTGTTGGCTAGTCAGTGTGTTTTGGTAGATCTGTATGGTATTGTTTTAAACTTTGTAGGTTTGTCAAGTGGATTTTTGTTGGGATAATATAGTTTATAGGTACATTGATATATTGTGATATATGTTTAATGTAAATAACGTGTGTATGTATATATATATATTGATATTTTACGTTGTCCATTATTTTTTCGTTGCACTGACTTTATGAAGTTAATATATTACTATTATAAGTAATTTTATCCACCATTAAGTGCAATGATTTTACCTTGTGCGATGAGGCACCTTTCGGTCATTTGACCATTATCGAATCACTAGTGTATATATATGAGGTTGATATATTACTATTGTAAATACTTTTATCCACCACTAAGTGCAATAATTTTATCTAGTGTGATGAGGCACCTTTCAGTCACTTGACCATTGTTGAATCACTGATTACTCTAATGTAACCATTACATAATGATTCGACAATGGTCAAGTGACCGAAAGGTGCCTCATCATAACAAGGTAAAAGCATTGCACTTAGTGGTGGATAAAAGTATTTACAATAGTAATATATCATGTAATGGTTACATTAGAGTAATCAGTGATTCGACAATGGTCAAGTGACCGAAAGGTGCCTCATCATAACAAGGTAAAAGCATTGCACTTAGTGGTGGATAAAAGTATTTACAATAGTAATATATCATGTAATGGTTACATTAGAGTAATCAGTGATTCGACAATGGTCAAGTGACCGAAAGGTGCCTCATCATAACAAGGTAAAAGCATTGCACTTAGTGGTGGATAAAAGTATTTACAATAGTAATATATCATGTAATGGTTACATTAGAGTAATCAGTGATTCGACAATGGTCAAGTGACCGAAAGGTGCCTCATCATAACAAGGTAAAATTACTGCACTTAGTGGTGGATAAAAGTATTTACAATAGTAATATATCATGTAATGGTTACATTAGAGTAATCAGTGATTCGACAATGGTCAAGTGACCGAAAGGTGCCTCATCACACAGGGTAAAATTACTGCACTTAGTGGTGGATAAAAGTATTTACAATAGTAATATATCATGTAATGGTTACATTAGAGTAATCAGTGATTCGACAATGGTCAAGTGACCGAAAGGTGCCTCATCACACAGGGTAAAATTATTGCACTTAGTGGTGGATAAATGTATTTACAATAGTAATATATCAACTTCATAAAGTCAGTGCAACGGAAAAACAATGGATAACGTAAAATATCAAGAATATATATATATATAGATTTTTTGGAATAGGGGACTGACAGACTTACCTTGTTAAGAGTCCACTCTGTAGTCTTGAAATAGAAACACATAAAAGCACTTAACCAATGATATATTTCAACCACACAGTGTCTTTGTCAATCAAAGAGAAAACACAAAAAGAAATATGAAAGAATGAAATAAAATAAAATAAATATAAGTTGTCTTATATAAGACAACAAGTTGTAATAGTTAAGTGCTTTTATGTGTTTCTATTTCAAGACTACAGAGTAGACTCTTACCAAGGTAAGTCTGTCAGTCTCCTAGTCCAAAAAATCTAAATAATCTTTACCAACCAAAACTAATCTAAAAATATATATACAGTAAACTCCCGATTATCCATGGGCGGTTTAACCAGTTTGTGGATTATCCGGGGTCTGCCATTGTTTTACAAATATCCAATTTTTATTCCAATCAGATTCATGTGTTTAAATTTCCAAACGGTGAATTACGGCGTAAATACATATAAGGCTTAATATAAGTTAAGATGAAGGGAATAGATATGTAATAATGTACCTACTAATTTTTACATTGAAAGGGAAGCATCCCGACGCGGCCCAGCGAAATACAAGGGCGAGCAGACTACTGTATATAAGAGACAATGACAAAATGCTTGGACGCCCGAAAACCTAATGCGTATCATAAGATTGTGAACAAATGTCAGCTAATCTCTGCTATAAATAGTCTAGGACGTGACATATGCATTATCCATGTCTGTCATATACATTATCGATCTTTATGGCTTTGTGACACAAGTAGACACTGTGTGACAAAATGGTTAGATCTCACATTAAAGCTAAATCAATGCTCACAAAAAAAAAACGAATGTGACAGATTTTTTCGTATTATGTGTAAAGGAAATTACATATGTACATACATACTTATTTTTGACATATACTTATGTACGTATTGTAAATAGTTAGACATATAGATGTACATGTTTTAATCCGTCAAATACATCGACATTTTAAATTATTTTCTGTATTTATTTTGTCCTCTGAAGATTATTTGTGAATTGCATTAACCGGGGTCATTATTTGTGTAACTTATGTTATAATAATCGATTATCGATAGTTTTGCGTATTCATTATTCATAGCGGATTATTTGGGGAATTCGGTTATCCGGTATTGCCTGGCCACCCTATTCCACGGATAATCGGGAGTTTACTGTACATATCACTTATATTACTTTTTACGTTCTGTAATCATACCTGAAATAGCATCACCTTCTCTCTTTCTCCCTTCTCCTAACTCCGTATCTGTATCTGACTCAGAATCCATATTACTATCTGAACTAACATCAGGAATACTGCTTTCTTCACTGAAATTTTCTCCAGTTAAAGTTTTTAATTCGTCTAAACTTCGGAAACCAGGCTAAAACAATAACAGACAATCATATAATATAATTTGTTTTTATACACTTATAATTATCAATATAATCACATTAAAGCATTTCTGAAATTCCTGGCTTTTCATTATTATTCGATTCATTTTCAAAGTATAAATTTACATTGAAATTTTTATCATACATTTGGTTTCTTATACTAATATGTATTATTGGTTAAACCCTAATAACTGTACAGACATTATTTTCCTTTGATGAGACTTTATGTTTTAAAGTGATCAATGCCTAGCTCATAAAACATCAGACATCGTTGCTGAAACTAGTCTGATTGTTTTACGAACTAGTGGGCTTTTTAATTAACTAATGTGTACTGAGATTTAGAGTTTACTTTTTAATTTTTACCGTTGTTACTATACACAACCCTATAAAACACTAGTCGCCTACAGTAGAGTTTATAATTACAAATATGATATGTAAATATGATATATATTACAAATACTCCATTTTCATAAGACATGAAAACACATATTACAGTACCTTGTAATATTGGCAAGAAAAATTTAGTATAAAAAATCTATTTACGTTTTAATTTTTAAAAAAGTCTGTCATTTTTTTGTACTAATTTGTACTAATTTTTCTCTAATTTGTACTAATTTTTTGTACAATTTTTCTCTTTTTGTATTGCAAAATGCAGAATTGTCTTAATACTATCAACTTCGTCAGTTCGGCTTCTTTTTCTCTCTCATACCACCCAATGCATTTCGTTAGCATTTCATCAACTTCTCTTTAAGTCACTTCATTTTCTGAACAAATGCGTTGAGAGATTTTCTCAGTAATCGGAAGACTCATGTGAGGTATCGGCATTATCTGATAGCGCCTATACTGTGGGACAGTTTAGACGATGTTTGTTATGACTCTGAAGAATTATACAAGGTGACGAATTAAAGAGTGATGAATTAGAGAGGTTCTACTGTATAGTAATTAATAAATTATGGCTGAGCAGTCTAGTGGGTAGAGCATAGGCCTCAAATATCATCTCTATAGGCACCAACAAATATTGAGGTGCTTATTCATATCTCAGGTCAACTCAGTCTGTGAAAATGAGTATCTATGGAAAAAACCTGAAGTTATAAAGAGCAGTGCTGGCTATATTTTTCTTGAACTCTGAATGTTCAATTAGTCAGCTATACCATAAGTCATGGTCATAGTATAAAAAGGCGTGCATATTGTAACTACTTAATTAAAAATAAATAAAAAGGAAAACAAGAAATATGTGACTAAAACAAAAAGTGTAAAATTACACATACTTGTAAATACTGTTTTTGCTTTGAATTCTCTGCCTCTTCAGAAGATGTGCTCTGAGTATGGTGTCTTCCTTTCTCTTCGCCTTCTCTTTCTTTTGTGATTTCCTTTTCTGAAACACATTAAGAAAATATATTTTAAATAGGAGAATCACGCTCTATGGTCATATAATGTAATAATTAAGGTTTATTCAGGAAATTAAATCAGTAAGATATTACATACAGAAAGTACATATTAACAAAAGATAAGCGCTTGTACACAAATCCAGAAAACCGAAATTGGAAGGAGATGGTAATTCATGTAGTTATTTGGGTTTAATCAGGAGATTAGAGCTGAGAGATAATAAGAAACTGAAATTCCATGCCAAAACCTAACTTAACAAGGACTTCTATACAGACAGAAAACTTGAATTGAAGAACAAGAGTGAAAATACAGTCATTACAGTTTAGTTTTTATTTAATAAAATATTTAAATCATAAACGGTGATTAATATTACCTTTCTAAAATAATAAATGATCCTCCCATGTTACTGAATTAGTCTTTATATTTTCTTTTAATACTAAGATATGCATTGTTCTTAAAAAAACAAAATTTTATATCACATTTTTACTTTGAGAACACTTTTCTCCTCACCTGAAGGTGGTGCTTGCTGTTGCATGATGCTTGATCTAAGTAATGAAACATGATTTAATGGAGAAGATACATCTACTCCTGGTTTTAAACCTAGAGCTCGACTTTGGGCAAGAAGAGAAGCTACTGTGTTTTTTTTAGGCTTTGATATTCCTCGGCCTAAATTTCTTGGTCGGCCATCCTGGTAACAAAGTTTTCATGTGTTAAATTTAAATAATAAATACAAAAATTAAAGTAATTGTAATAAATGTCTATTATAAAGAATATTTATAGTAATTCAACAGGTACCTTATGGTGAGTTGACGAATCATTCTCTTCGCTGCCACTGGACGGACGTGGGGAATCTGCAGCTGCAAACAATTGTACTAAGGAAGGACTAGGTGAAGCTCCAGGCGGAGGAAGTGGTGATGGTGTCACTTTTCTTGGCTTTGGTCCAGGTTTTCGTCGAGCTAGACATTTCAAATTTTTAAAGAGCTTGAAAGTGTTATATTCTATACAAGCATCTGTCACCCCAACAACATTCAAAGAAAAAGAACAAGAAAATTAATACTGAGGATGCACAGATATAGATATAAGAATGACATTATAATGGAAAGATTCGGGGCAGAAAATAAGATGTCTTAATCACAATGAAAGGTATGGAATTAAATACATTGGTTTAAAAAAATGTAATTTTAAGATATTTATAAGTTTTATTTGAAAAATCTTTAAGACACTAATTTCCCCTTTCTTTAACTACATTTTAGTAATGCCTTTTGGAAAGTTTTTTTTATTTACTGAGAACAGTGCTGATCAGGTTGATTTTGATTTTCTTCAACTCTACAGCCATCTCTGTACTACAGTAAAAATTGACAGTGTATACACAGTACCCTTGATTTTCTAAACCCCTTAAGAATTTTGGTACTGACCTAATATTACGTCAAAAACGGGCAACGGGTTAGTGTACATAAGATTAAACAAATAGAAAACAGTTACTTTTGATGTTTTCACTTGGCTACAGCTGTAATGACAAATATTTGAATTCATCTGAAAATGCACCAATGCAGTATGTGCACCCTTCAGTGAAGCATTCTATGGTTTAGCACCCACTATAATTTAGCACCAATGAAGGTTAGGATTGAATTTTTTGTGATGGATGTCTGTGTTTATTGGCCACAATATTTAAATGTCACATTTTATTTCAAGGTGTAGGTTTCCAGTTTCCAGCTATACATATTTATGCTCCAAAGTGTTCCCCAAACCCAGGATAACTTCTATAAAGTGATAGTGATAATACAACTAATAAATATAACAAATGTAACCCACAAGAAAAACCAAGAAAATTAAAATCCTCAAAGAAGGCAAATATAGAAATATGTTACTATATGATTCAATACTTGAAATTTTAATAACTTATGAAACTAATAAATTATGAAAAAAAAGAAAACCTTAAGAAATTCATTACTTGAGTTGTAATGGCAAAGAATGCATTGTTAAAACTAATGTGGAGAGAACTTGAAAAGTTTGAATTGATTAGAGGTAATACCTGTTACTGAGATATAACCCTAAAAAACCAACAATTTCACATGATCTGAACATAAAAACGCATGTGCTTTGCAGTAATTTACTTAAAATTTAAAATATGAGTCAGAATCTAGAGGCTAAATGTACTTAAGTGCAGATTTGCTAATAAATAATTTTAGCAGGTTCAAGGGGGCTTGAAATAGACTTTAGTAAAGTTTACAATGAAAATTAAACATTTATTTGCATTAGTAGTAGTATACTCTGGTAAATGAGGGATGACGAGTTTGCTAAAAAATCCTAGATAAATGATAGATAGATAGCAGCCAATTTGGGTAGGTAGGGTCAAAAATTTGCAAAAGATTACAAAACATTGAATTGTTACCAATCTACTTTGACACAGAGAAGTCAAGAGATTTACAGCGATTTCAAAAACCTGTATTAAGAGTCTCCTTTTCTGAAAGACGGAGATGAAATATTTATACATTCCTTAAAAGTGGCATTATTAACTGCTACTTTGGCAGATGGAATATTTATAGGTTCCAGGAAAATGACATTGTTAGTTGACCAATTTGACAAATGGAGATGAAGATTTAGTGATTTCAGAAAAATGGCATTATTAGCAGACCACTTTGGCATATGGAGATATAAGATGCCACAAAAATACATTATTGATCATCTACTTTGCCAAATGGAGATTGAAGGCTTAATGTTTTCATAAAAACTGTATTGTTAGCTGTATACTTTGGAAGACAAGAATGTAGGATGAAGAATGTAGGAGATTCTAGAAGATTGTATTGTCAGCAGTCTACTTTGGAAGACAAGAATGTAGGATGAAGAATGTAGGAGATTCTAGAAAATTGTATTGTTAGCTGTATACTTTGGAAGACAAGAATGTAGGATGAAGAATGTAGGAGATTCTAGAAAATTGTATTGTTAGCTGTCTACTTTGGAAGACAAGAATGTAGGATGAAGAATGTAGGAGTTTCTAGAAAATTGTATTGTCAGCAGTCTACATTTGTAGTTAGAGAAAAAAAACTCTGCATTGAGATTCCAAAAAACAAAGCGAAAATGACAATTTTTTATTGTTATAAGCACTTCTGTAAATAAACAGTTGACACCTGACAAAATAGTAAATTTAAAAATCAAGACCATACAAAAGGTATTTTAAAAGATGTGTATGTATTATGCTGGAATAGCAAAGCACGGATGACCAAAGATTTATTTGAGAATTTGTTTTTTCTTCATTCTGAAGTAGAAATTAGAATAAAACTTCTAACATGGAACCTCAGAACACTTTTGTGTTATAAATATAACCTTCAAGAGATTTACTAACAGAAAATAGCACAGCAATCTTTTAAGTTGTAAACAACACAAAACACTTTTAATATAAAGGTTTTTTCAAGAAATAAAGGGACACAGAGCATTCTTGTAATGTAAATAAAAATTTCAAAGAATGTGAAATGACAGGAGATAACAGAGAGCACCTTTGTAAAACATAGCTTATGTGGTAAACAACATAAAAGATTTCTGATAAAGTAAAAAAAAACTTCCAGAAATACAGAACGGTTGAAACAGAGCACAAGGGAAGGACAGGAGAAGATAGCAGAGTATACGGAAATACTTAAGTCACTTGGAATAACACAGGACAGAAGCACTTTCATGAAATAAAAGAAAACTTCAAGAAACATGAAACTATACAAAACATTAGAACACTCTTATAATGTAAAAGGAAAACTTCTGTAAATGTAGAAAAACAAAAGAAAACAAAGCACTTTGTAAACTAAAGGTAACTTAAGAATTAAGTAGCATAGCAGACAACTTTTGTGAATTAAAAGAAACGGCTAACTGTTCAAAATTTCTCCATAGCGTCAGCTAGGAAGCCATTGTAGCAGAATTTCTCAGTAGTTCAGTGTGATATCAGTAGTTGTAGTCAAGTGTTTAAGATATGAAAGTGATATAAAAAAACATCAATTCGAACAACAAAATTAAATCTTTAATGAACTGTGTTTTACTAACAAATGCAACACAGCGAATTAAACACTAGTCTTTGTGGCTATCTGTTAGCTCATCTAAGTGAAATACAAACTCTTAGTCTTGCAAGCATTTAATAACCTGATGATAATATCTAAAGCCGTCTTATATAGCCTTCTGCTGTTTTTGGGCAGTGGTATTGATACACAATTCACTACAAACAAAATACACCCATAACCTAAGACATTTGAATGACAAATAGTTTCCAAACCCCTGACTACAAGCTTTCTAGCTGGAGTGCTATTGAAAGCAGTCAATGTTGTTATGACAAGCACTTTTTAATTGATAAATTGTCATTTACTTTCATTTATCAGGCAGTTGTTTGTGACTATACTCTGGTAAAGTAACAATTTCTATTGTAACTACAACAGTACTCTTGTAGTTTAACCCTTTGATTAGCATTCACATACCCGTATGAGAGGTTATGTAACAGCCAATGGGAGCATTCCCATATACAAACGTTCTACCATTTCTCTCAGATTACCATTCCCATAGGTTTAATATTTTATTTTCTGTGTATAGTACTGCACTCTAGGTTCAATATTTGATATTATCTGGAGAATAAATGCTACACATAGTACATAGTCATAATTCTTTTGTGTGCAAAGTATAGTTTGCACCTCACGTGTTTACATTTCGTTGCATGATTTTGATACAAGTAAATCAGGGATTTCTAACAAATTTGTCTTTCCATTAAATCCTAAAGAATTAAACTTTTTCAAAATGTTTCTCGATAGAGATGTGGTCAACAAAATTGTTACAGAAACCAAAGAATATTATGACCTTGTGAATATACTACTATGTCTTACCATTCTAAACTGAAAATGTAGACGGCTACTAATATTAACAAATTTATACTTTTGTAAATAACAAATATTAAAAACAGTACAATAATTAAAATATTAAGGAAAATGAAAAATTTTGAAAAAAGATAAAATTCAAAAATATGTTGCTCTTTTAGGGGATTTTTCAGGACATGCATAAGTTGCTAATCAAAGGGTTAAAACCTGAACAATGACCAATGTGATGAGGTAGGATGAGTTGCAGGAAATAGCACCACCCTGTAAATATATAATTGATAGGATACAAAACTGCGCATAACTATCATGACTTCACAAATTTCAACTAACTGCCAAAAATGTCAATGTTTTCTATTTAAAAATTTAAATTTTTTATAGCCAAACTTATCTTAACTGGATACTTTGTATGTATGTTGTAAAACGGCTATATCTTATTGTGCTGCAAAATAGAGCTCTATTTTATATAGAAACGTTTATTCTATAGTTTTGTATGTGTTAGTACATTAAAATTGGTTCAAATTTTAATCACTATTAAAATAGTTCAAGACAAAAACTATTTTGTTTTTGTTTTATTTTTTTTTTATTAACACATGAGAAAACAAAAGAGAGAAATCGGAGAGGACATACATTTGGTTAGGAATTACCAATGATTTAGATAAAAGTAACAAATTTGTAAACTACTAGAAAATTCTTGCTTAAGATTTTCATCTGTCCTTTAGATTTACATATCAATTTTAAATCATATTTTCTCACATACTTAGAGTGTTTTTTTCAATAGTTAGATCCAGCAATCTACTTCTTTAACCATCATTAACATAAAGCAATAACAAATAGATAAAATTATAATTTATATAACTTACATATTCTGTCCGCATGGACTCCTAAAGATTGAGAAAGAGATGAAAGAGACTGTAATGCATTGTTATTTGATGGAGGTGGAGGAGATGACTTGAGTGATAGGTTGAGTGGAGCATCAGCTTCAGGAGGAGTGGCATAGCCAGCATTAGTGGTTACAGTTGATTGTGGAGTCACTCTGCCATTACTGATGTTAGGCGGCAGTTTAATAACTTCTACTCTGTCAGGATTTTCACGATACTCTGCAACCGATGTTGGTAGTGGATGTTGCTGCTGTAGTTGCTGCTGCTGTAGTTGCTGTTGCTGTTGGGGCTCAGGATGTGGCTGTGAATGATGTTGCTATTAAAAAAAAAAAATCAATAGTTACTTTAATGCAATATATGTCTTCAAGTGAAATATACAGAAATTAAAAAACAACCCCATATATAAAACAATCACAAAATTTTGTAGAGGCTAGTTATACAAATATGTTGATGCGAAATATAAGAAATCCGGTTAGAAAAATCCCTGAGTAATGTTTAGGTTGTTAAAAATATCACGCCTACATTTGAGACAGAAATTACAAAAAATTAATTGGTACTACTATATACGTATTTGAAAAAAAGAAAGTTATTATTATGATTATCGATTAACAACTATAATTTATGAACAAAAGGAAAAATATGAGGCAAATAATTAAAAAATAATTACAACTATCAGAATAAAAGGGTTTATAAATTACAAAACAAAATATGCCAAAAAAATTATCGTTATTTATATAAAAAAAAGTTTAATTAGGAAAGAGAACTATTAAAATGTGTTAAATTTGTTTTTAATATAGAAAGGTCAGAGCCTTAATTGTGATAGTAACTCCCCAAACTGGTGGTAAAACATACTTACTTTACTTTTCCTCACTCTGTCAATATGTAAGCCAGTAGACGAGAGTGTGGGCATCACACTCACTGAAGGAGGATCCAACGATATTGTCTTCTTCCGCCCTCTGTTAGTTGTTCCAGGAACTTTGGGCCCAATTATTGATGAAGTATATTTTATGATTTCTGTGTCCGGTGGTAAACGTACACCTCCCAAGATGCTAGATGAGTCACTAGAAGAAGAATCTTGACTGATTTAATGTTTCAAAAAACACATTCAATTTAAAGATTTTATCTACACAGCTCTTGACATTACATGTGTTCAATTCCAAGTAATAAGTAATCTTTGGATGGATTGTTCAATTTAATGTATTTAAGGTGCTAATTTGGATACAGCTACAAAATGTTTCAGCTCCAATTTAACCAATACTTATCACTAATTAATTACTTGAGTATTTTTAGATGTACAAAAATGTAAACATTGCATTGACTTCTCAAAAACAAGTTTCAAAAACAAAATTTCAAAAATGAAAAAGTAACTGTTGTAAGGTACAATAATAAAAAAAAAGTCGTCAATGTAAACCCAAACACACAAACTTTAAATGTTCCGTTTGCTTAAAGCGACTAGGACAAATGGTATATTTTGACTTGTATCATAGAAAATTGAAAAGGATTTGACAAAGTGAAGTAAATCATTGCAAATATGCTTATAGATACATTTTAATTTGTTTTTATATTCTACCATTTGTTCAAGAATAAAAGTGTAGGTTTAATTTCAACTGATATTAATACAGATGGCTGGAGAGGTCAATAGAACCTGTTAACATAAAGACTTGTAATATTTTGAGAGGCGTGACGACAAATGGTCTTAAAGAACTGTTGAGTAATTATGTGTGTGTGGTGATATTTGAAGTGTGTTTATTTTGTATATTCAATTGTGTCAATTATCATGCTTTTGAGTTTATGTAGTACTGTATAAGCCAAAATATACAGTACTAAACCAGTTGTAGGTTTTTATTATATTTACATAGTTTGACATACATATACAAGTACAAAGAAGCTAAGTCAGTTAGCCTCGGGTG
This sequence comes from Prosapia bicincta, assembly GCA_036971475.1. Classification (NCBI taxonomy): domain Eukaryota; kingdom Metazoa; phylum Arthropoda; class Insecta; order Hemiptera; family Cercopidae; genus Prosapia; species Prosapia bicincta. Next base: position 43,145,448 of record JBAIZL010000006.1, on the reverse strand, counting down.
TAAAATGTTCTATTCGATGCCGTTCAATTTGAGTCAACGCTGATAATGTTCTTGAAGGTTTTGTATCACTTTGTTTTTCTGTTGTTTCTTACTCGTTATATACATGGTTATTTTTCCTGTAGTTGGGTGATGGTGGTTGGTGGATCATCACAGAAAATCTGCTCCTTCATCGTTCCCCAGACATAGGCATCAGATGGTGTAAGGTTGAAGGAGTGGGCTGGGTAAGAAAAGTTTGTTCAACAAAAGTAATGTTGTCTACTGCAGTGGCTGGTTGTTCAGCCTAAAAGGCAGGTTTCAGGAACAAAAAAATCTTCTGAGGTCATCTATAAAACTACCTAGAATGAACCTATATTGATCCTTATTTACAGTGAGAGGATTACCATTATTGTCTTCAACAAAGTACGGACCAAATATACCTCTCCAGTACAGCACACCAAATGATTACATGCCTACTATGCTGTGGCCTCTGTAGAAGACTGTCAGTATGTTCACACCCAAAAAAACATGTCTGCTTGTTTATGAAACCACTAAGGTGCACATGACATTCATCCGAAAACCATATGTCACTCAGACACTCAGGTTTGCCATAGCACATTGTTAACATCAAAGTGCAGTACTGAACTCTGGCTATTTTGTTTATACATTTCAAAAATTGCATGGTTTGTACTTGTAGGGAACTAATGTTTTGAACATTCTTCTCACTGACATATTACTTGAATTCAGTTTTAAAGATATTCAATTTGGGCTTCCTTTTGGTGACATTAACACTTGCTACAGCACTATTCCAAGGATTTCATTTGCACAGACAGTTTTGGCTGACTTGAAAAACCCTTCCACTGTGTCAAAACACTACCTGATCTTCGAAAATACTACCACAGGGTTACTAGACGGGTTTTTGTGAAATTGTTCCTGATAACATAATGCAGTGTGAGACAAACTCGGCCCACTTGCACGTCCAATTTCAAATGAACCAAAATATTACTCTAAGACAAACGTTTTCTCTGCAGTAGTTAGCACCATGTCAGCAAAAACTACCCTCAAATAAAAAACTACTCTCAACACTATTATGGGACAACAATCAAAAGTCAGCATAACTGATCGAGAAGGCCATTGCAGCTGATTCAGTTTCAGTACTGTTTATTTTGGAGCAAAGGGTATTTGTAAGCTGGCTGATAAATTTATGTAATTATGGTTAGTCACCATGACATATGCAATATTAGACATATTGAATCAAGTTTATTTTGGAGCATACGGTATTTGTAAGCTGGCTGATAAATTTATGTAATTATGGTTAGTCACCATGACATATGCAATATTAGACATATTGAATCAAGTTTATTTTGGAGCATACGGTATTTGTAAGCTGCCTGATAAATTTATGTAATTATGGTTAGTCACCATGACATATGCAATATTAGACATATTGAATCAAGTTTATTTTGGAGCATACGGTATTTGTAAGCTGGCTGATAAATTTATGTAATTATGGTTAGTCACCATGACATATGCAATATTAGACATATTGAATCAAGTTTATTTTGGAGCATACGGTATTTGTAAGCTGCCTGATAAATTTATGTAATTATGGTTAGTCACCATGACATATGCAATATTAGACATATTGAATCAAGTTTATTTTGGAGCATACGGTATTTGTAAGCTGCCTGATAAATTTATGTAATTATGGTTAGTCACCATGACATATGCAATATTAGACATATTGAATCAAGTTTATTTTGGAGCATACGGTATTTGTAAGCTGGCTGATAAATTTATGTAATTATGGTTAGTCACCATGACATATGCAATATTAGACATATTGAATCAAGTTTATTTTGGAGCATACGGTATTTGTAAGCTGGCTGATAAATTTATGTAATTATGGTTAGTCACCATGACATATGCAATATTAGACATATTGAATCAAGTTTATTTTGGAGCATACGGTATTTGTAAGCTGGCTGATAAATTTATGTAATTATGGTTAGTCACCATGACATATGCAATATTAGACATATTGAATCAAGTTTATTTTGGAGCATACGGTATTTGTAAGCTGGCTGATAAATTTATGTAATTATGGTTAGTCACCATGACATATGCAATATTAGACATATTGAATCAAGTTTATTTTGGAGCATACGGTATTTGTAAGCTGGCTGATAAATTTATGTAATTATGGTTAGTCACCATGACATATGCAATATTAGACATATTGAATCAAGTTTATTTTGGAGCATACGGTATTTGTAAGCTGGCTGATAAATTTATGTAATTATGGTTAGTCACCATGACATATGCAATATTAGACATATTGAATCAAGTTTATTTTGGAGCATACGGTATTTGTAAGCTGGCTGATAAATTTATGTAATTATGGTTAGTCACCATGACATATGCAATATTAGACATATTGAATCAAGTTTATTTTGGAGCATACGGTATTTGTAAGCTGGCTGATAAATTTATGTAATTATGGTTAGTCACCATGACATATGCAATATTAGACATATTGAATCAAGTTTATTTTGGAGCATACGGTATTTGTAAGCTGCCTGATAAATTTATGTAATTATGGTTAGTCACCATGACATATGCAATATTAGACATATTGAATCAAGTTTATTTTGGAGCATACGGTATTTGTAAGCTGGCTGATAAATTTATGTAATTATGGTTAGTCACCATGACATATGCAATATTAGACATATTGAATCAAGTTTATTTTGGAGCATACGGTATTTGTAAGCTGCCTGATAAATTTATGTAATTATGGTTAGTCACCATGACATATGCAATATTAGACATATTGAGTCAAGTTTATTTGACTATTATGGATTGTGAATACTTTAATATGTTTTTAATATCATGTTTGAGGCAATCTTCCTTTGTGACCTATACACAATAAAGAGTCAAAACTGTAAGATAATTCATATATGACAGAAGAGTTGTATTATTTGCGTTGGTGGTATTAGGTTTGAATGGTATTTAATAAAGTTGCTTTTAATAATGTTGTTGTTACTTTTTCATTTTGGTTGATTAAGAATATTATCAAAATCGACTTGATACAACAGCATGCTACTCATTTGTTGTTTTTCTTTAATATTATTTATCACTCCATATTTTTGTTGATAAATAGAACATCTCTGCATCTGTTCTTTTTGCCATTTTGTAATTATTATCTACCACTCAGTTGATTTGGATCAAGATGACCAGCAAAGAGGTGTGTATTACCTTCCTTGTAAGATGATGGATAAGAATAATAAACGAACAAAATGATTCCTTGGTACTGGGAAGAGAGGAATATAGCATCAAGCAGGTTTGCTTAATCAAAATAAACTTTTTCGCTAGCGAAGTGTAATGTTTACCCGCTACCTGGACGATTGTAAAAAGTAAGCATACCCTCTGGTCCTGTGTAGCAAGTTACATCAACTTATAATGTGCTTATATTACATACATATATATATATATATATATATATATATATATATATATATATATAATCAAAAGGTTAAAGAAATGTTAGATGAGTAAGTAAAGTTTTAAAAATATAAAAATGTTTACAAACTGTGCTGTAACGCAACTTAATTTTAAAATCAATAAAAACCGAAATTTTTTACAAACTTGCAACAAAACAGTGATTATATTTATTTAAACAAATTTCTTCCATAATCCTAAACCAAAATAGTCAGTTAGCCATAATATGCCTTCAAATGAACTCATTCCCCAGCAACAAATACCCAAAGGGTTAAATCTCAGCGAGTTTGGTTTTTAAATAAAGTCCAGTGACTGGTTCTCTGGCAGATTTTGGCGAGCATTGCACAGGGTTTTGGCCGTCAGCCAGACCGGCTCGTTTCAAAATTTTTACCTAGCAACAGATACAAGGACTGGTGGTAGGGTTTCGCAAAAGGGTTGCGTGCATCCAGTAGTTGAGCCGGTCTGTTGCAAATAACAAGTTCAATGAAGGTGAATAGCACATAACGGATGATAACATTAACCGCTACAAGTGATTACCGCCGCATATAATACACAATTCTATGATACATACAGTGATAGGTATATAAAACACATATATTTCTTCGCAATACCATAGCTCAGAAATCCCAAAAGTTTTGACAAATCAATTTACACTAGATTCTGTGTGTAGTCTACTATACCTTAATAATCCAGAGCCATGTTGTAGCTGCTGGCTAGAAGACATATTGACGTTATGGTGATGAGAGCCACTAGTACTGCTGCCACTACTGACACTACTGCCTGTGTTTGACGATAATGGTGGTGGTGGGCATGTAGAAACATTTGGTGTTTTTGAATGTGACGAAGATGACTGCTTTCCACTACCACTCACTGCATCATAAATTTATTTTTCAAAACATGAACATATTATTAAAATAAAATATTTTAACCCTGAACTTTCTTTCTGCTAACTACACAGTTTGATTTTCAATTCAGAACTTGTAAATAGTTTATATTTAAAAAAAAAATAGGTGAAAAATTACAATGTTTCTCGCTACCTGACATTTGAAACATTGGAACTAAACTAAATTATGACTAAAATATCAAAAGGAAGACTCAATAAAAAAACTATTTAAAACCTTATTGTTTTTGAATCCTGTTAATATTTAATCTGGATTAAATTGAAACTCTGATAATTTAAATTTTGTTAATCTTGTTACTGGCAACATCAGTTCAATGCTATCTTAAAAAAACAATTTAGCTAATTTATCCTATCTAAAGAGGTATTAATAATTCTAAATATCTTGAGGCATGATCAAATTAAAAATCTAAGGATGTAATCTAGAGAAAAGGGCACCAAATCACAACACAACATAAATAAAACATGGTTACAGTCTATATAGATGATTAATCCGATTTTTATCTTCAACCATGATTACTGGCAATTACTTTATTCACATGGTAAGTAGAATTGCACAAGTTGCATATTGCTAAACGCAGAATTGAAATATAAAAGTGAACTAGCATCTATTGCATAGAAGTTTTACATACCTACTATACAAACCTAATCTGAAACTTGAACGGCATACAGTTCTCCTGAGTCGAGATCAACTCTCATCCAATACACCACGATAAAACAAAACTTTACAGTTTATTACTAGACCTAAAAATGAAATATGTGCTAAGAAAAAAAACCAGTATCCTTCGGTTGAACCTAGCTTTTCTTGACAATTATGTAATTGAAAATGCTAATCAATCCAAGAAATCAAAATATTTATCAAAATTGCAATACAGTGATGGCTGAAAATGCTATGCCATACAGTTTCACTTGCTTAAATCATTTCAAAATAAAAAATAAATCAAGTAACTGGATTACAATTAAAGAAATTACAGCTAACACTGGCGGATTGAGAATGGGGCATCTGTACACATACAGAGGTTCAAACGGATGGAGAATTTAAAATGACTAATATGACTTCCTCTTGCCTAGCTACATTTATAGAAACCCTTCAAAACAGATTATCTGCATAGAAAATATAGGTTGCCTAAGAACCTTATAACAGCTGTAATAGTTATGCTGTTTATATGAACAATATAATAACAACAAATTCCATAACTTAAAAGATATTACTTTAAAAAAATAATATTCAAAAAATTTGTCAAAAAAATAATACCGGCTGGATAGTTATATGCCTGCATTCTATAAACATTCATCTTCTATAGAAATTTATTTTAAATTCAACCCATATAAAACATCTGGGATGATCAGTGTTCTATAAACCGCAGGTGCCAAATAAGCAATTAAGTGAACAAAACTTAGCAAAACCATTCTGCGATTAATACTTGATTTTAAAATCTTGGCTTTTTAAGAAAAAACAGCCTGCATAGTAACTAAACATATTTCATGTTGAAATCATCACAATATGATCTCTCAAACATATAGAATTGTCACTGAAATAACAATAATGTTACTGATAAAGTGTAGCCAACCTCTGGTTGTTTTAGAGATAAACAGCATTTGTTTTCATGGTGAATAAAATATTTAGATGGGAGTGAATGATTGCTAATACTAAACGCTCATACTACAGTTGCAGGAACTGATCTGAATGGGTTGATAGTGTATTTCATTTTCAGTCCTAACCTATCTGACCGCCTGGATAACACAGTTAATTTCAATATCAACATATAGAATCAGGGTATTTTCTTCCTTATTATTTTTCTATATGAAATTTCACTTATAGTTTTATATAAAATCTAACAAATAGAGTAACTAGATGTGAGGTCTAGCTTACAATGTGATTGTGTGTGAGGTATAATCGGATATCCTGGCAACAATCCTTCTGCTCCAAATCCAGACATTCCAGTTGCTGCGGCACTGGCTTGAAGTCTAGCTAAGTAGTCTTGCGCTGCCAAGTGTGAAGCCATTGTCCACCATGCAGCACCTAAAGCATAAGTCTACAAATTAATATCAAAAATATTTATTCTTGAGTAAAGTATTTTGTAAATTTTATTACTGCTTCCTTTTATTTTAAATTAAGAGTCCAATTTGTGTTCTTTTTAAATTTATTCTTAAAATACTTTAACCAAACCAATCCTAACCAAATACTTTATTGCTACATTATAAAGTAAGTATATAATAATTTAAAGTGATATAAAATAGTGTCTGGGCTCATAAAGAAACATTTACTTTGTATAGTTTGATGTGCATTCAAGTTTGATAATGTGTAATTTTATGAATTCGCTTCAAGTTTGTATTTTTGAAATACTATATACAGTTTGTAACATTTAAAATAATTTTATTTTTGTTTACAATGAACTCTCAAGTAACATATGTAAGAACCAAAATAATCAATAATGGTCGAGTAGTTGTCAACTATTACTGGTTGTTAAAATGGTTCCAGATAAACAATACATCCGCATTTACTTTTAGTTATTTATATATGTTTAAATAGCTTGCCATATATACATTCTAAGAAAATTGGAAAATGTATTTTTAATGTATTTAAAGACTTTTGCAGTAGGTCATTTCATGAGAAAACCCGATATAATTTATGACAACAATAAACTATTCAATGTTTCTAGCATTGAAATTCGATATTGGAAGTTTTTTTCTCACAAAGTATCCTTTTATACTCACTTCGTAAATCCACTGTTTCTCCTTCGCATAAAAAGCTTTTATCAGAAAAACTTTGTTTATTAAGTTTTATAAACAAGATAGCAATAATTTTCTTCTTTAACTCTCTGTTTGAGTGTCGTGGGAGTTCTGGCATGCACCTAAGTTGCCAGAATAATATTGCATATTGGACCAGTTCTGCTTTTGTTATCAAATGCACTTGAATATTACTTGGCAAAAATAGTTAATTTATGTACTAGTAGTGTTGCTCTTAATCATCTGTTACTATCTTCAATGTTTTTCAGAATCATTTGAACATATTTTTATAGAAACTTGTTGAATACAGCAGTCACCTCAAATACACTGTCTACTTACTTGTGCTAGCATTTGGTAAATTGCCGATAGTTTTTATAGGTAATTATTTTTAATCTGTTACATTATATTGTTATTGTAATTTTTCCAATGCCTTTTATTTGTTAATTTATCTCATAATTTACTAGGCGTTAAAAGGCTTTAAACCAAAATATTTTATTAATTTAGTTTGTATCTGATAATTATTTTATAGGAATAAAAAACAATATCATAAACCAGAAATAAATATTTTTAAAAGTAAGAAAAGAACATAGAGTTTTAGATGAAAATTAATAGATCCCATGTGGAAAGGAGAGAGTTGAAATAGTGAAATAGTTTGCATTGAAATATTCTCTTTTCCAACAACTGTTTTTGTATTGTTACTAGATAATATCCCTCTACTGTTACAAGTTACTTTCATTCTTTTCAAGTTTAATGTCAGATATTTGTCTGAATGATTTCCCATTTTTCCTTTAAAGATGACACAATCAACATCTTTCAACCGATGAAAATCTTACATATCAGAAGGCAACCATCAATTAATTAAATCTAAAAAGGAAAGCAGATCATAAAATACTAGGTAAATACTAAGTAACTCCCTATTTTATTTCTCATTTAACGCTTTTAATTAACATATTCTCAGCAGCAATGGTCCCAAGACTTTAACTGATCATGTAAACTGCATTTTATGATTCAAGACCACCATTGCATAGACACTATATTTTAGTTTAATGTCGTTTAAAGCATGCGTGGAACCGAATGACATTTTGATTGTTTATTCTTTTAATAAATAATTAGTTAATCACTTTTACATTAAATATTTAGCATACACAAATGGATACACCACAATAATAGACAAATTAAGGCAAAATATACAAAAAACACTAAAATTAACATTACAGAGAGGGAAAATAAATACATCACAATACCATACATAAACAGAACATCAAAATAGCCCACAAATTTCAAAAAACAGGATACAAAATAACATACAAAACTAATAACAATTTACAATACAAAATACAACACGACACCAACTACAAAGATAAACTACAAGCACCAGGCGTATACAAATTAAACTACAACAAATTCTACATTGGGCAAACAGGTCACAGTTTCAAACAAAGACTCGAGGAACACAAACAGAACACCAACTCAGTATTTCACAATCACATAAAAGCAACAGGATACAAATACACAGACATTTGCTGTAACTTAGAAATCTTACAAGTCAACAAAAAAAGACCACATCTCAACACACTAGAACAATATGAAAATTACCAACACACAAAAACACAAACTACAAACATATTAAACGAACAAGCCCAATACAAATCACACATACTCTTTTGATACTATCAAAAACCTGCCTTTAAAACAATCATCACTCAATCTAACAACTCCAATCAGAAGACACTGATGAAGATCACCACATAGTGATCAAAAACGTTCTGTCTCATCAAGTTTTTATAAATTTACAAAATTAAAAGTTTGGATAGTCATAAACTAATGTAAAAGTGATTAATTAAGTTTTACCAAACGTAATGAACTACAAAATTCAAGAAAATAATTATAGTGTTTTGAAATTGCAGTTTGGTGTTACCCCTATTTGTTCATATTCTGTAATGTGATAAGTCGTACATTAGTTCTTTAGTGTTTTTTGTATGAAATTAATAGTGAAATCATATAACAAAAATAGCAAAGAATAAGAAAACTGTACTTACCTTGAAACATAATATTTTTATGAACAGAGTTAATCGATCAGATTAACACATTCAGCACAGCGGCGATATTGGTGATCTAATCAAACTATTGTATGTTTTTTTGTTAACTTCCACCTCTCACGGCAGTGGAACGCTATGCGGGTTACATAGCTTATCGTAGCATCTAATTATCGAGCTATCTCAATTTTTTTTCTAACATATACATGTTTATTGGGGACATCAGAACAGTGTATTAGACACTAAAATATTGTTTTATTTATCGGGTCATAATTTAAAAAAAGAAATACAAATGGTAAGTTACTGTATGACAAATAATAAAACCCAATAAAAAAGACAGAAAAAAAGATGATTTACATACAAAACTAAAGACCCTACTACTCAAATATACTACATACTAAAATAAGCACTTAACGTTTAACTCGGAATGTTTGTTTCTGTTTGTGCCATGTGTTTCACAAAGCCATAGAAATCGATAATGTAAACGGAGACATAGATAATACATATGTCACATCCGAGACTATTTATAGCCGAGATTAGCTGACATTGGTTTACTACAATCTTATGATGACACATTAAGTTTTCGGGCGTCAAAGCATTTTGTCAATGACTCATATTTACAATAGTCTGTCCTCGTTTATTCTTGCGTTAGTTCAGAAAGCTTAGTTAATTTTTATGATAGTTTTTACTGTTGTTAAATGGTTCAAACTAAAACAAAACATTAAAATATAAAAGTTAAACCAAATTAAATCTGTTCATAAAACTCCCTGAAGCATTGTTTCAGTTGAAGCATCAAAAGTTAACTCGGGATGGTCGGATTTAAAAACAACTCAGGCACAATGTTCTCTAAACTCTTCTGAAGCACTGACGTAAAAATTAAACCTTTATACAAACACGTATCAACACTAGAGAAGTTTCAATTAGCCTGGGAGTGAGCGTGCCGGTGAGCTCGCTGTCTCAAAGAAAATAAGCTAGGAGCACACCGGCAATCTCTCTGTGCCTCGTAAGGGAACCCAGAGCATGCCGGAACGCTATACGTGCTGAATGTGTTAAATGATCTCCCCTCTAGAACTACTGCTGTGACCAAAAAGTAAAATGCTGAAATGTTTACCTGTATCATTCAAATGTGTATAGTTAACACTAATGCATTAACATAATGAAACTGCATGAATTTGCTATGGTTATAGAAAATTCTACATCTTAGTGTTTTCCTACACCGTGATATAAGTTACCTTGCCCATCACCTACATACGGTCTATCAAAAATTTCAGAAACAAAAAGAACTGTTATAAGGTGTAAAAACAAATATGTTGTTAGTGTAAAAACAAATATGTTGTTAGTGTAAAAACAAATATGTTGTTAGTGTAAAATCAAATATGTTGTTAGTGTAAAATCAAATATGTTGTTAGTGTAAAATCAAATATGTTGTTAGTGTAAAATCAAATATTTTGTTAGTGCAAAAACAAATATGTTGTTAGTGTAAAAACAAATATGTTGTTAGTGTAAAATCAAATATGTTGTTAGTGTAAAATCAAATATGTCGTTAGTGTAAAATCAAATATGTTGTTAGTGTAAAATCAAATATTTTGTTAGTGCAAAAACAAATATGTTGGTAGTGTAAAAACAAATATGTTGTTAGTGTAAAATCAAATATGTTGTTAGTGTAAAATCAAATATTTTGTTAGTGCAAAAACAAATATGTTGGTAGTGTAAAAACAAATATGTTGTTAGTGTAAAATCAAATATTTTGTTAGTGCAAAAACAAATATGTTGATAGTGTAAAAACAAATATGTTGTTAGTGTAAAATCAAATATGTTGTTAGTGTAAAATCAAATATTTTGTTAGTGCAAAAACAAATATGTTGGTAGTGTAAAAACAAATATGTTGTTAGTGTAAAATCAAATATTTTGTTAGTGCAAAAACAAATATGTTGATAGTGTAAAAACAAATATGTTGTTAGTGTAAAATCAAATATTTTGTTAGTGCAAAAACAAATATGTTGATATGTAAAAACAAATATGTTGTTAGTGTAAAATCAAATATTTTGTTAGTGCAAAAACAAATATGTTGATAGTGTAAAAACAAATATGTTGTTAGTGTAAAAACAAATATGTTGTTAGTGTAAAAACAAATATGTTGATAGTGTGATTCATTTATATAAACTAAGTTTTGTATACAATTTTGCATGCTGATTTTATTTCCCCGTGCTTTATAAATGTGATACAGTGAGCATACTCGGTCTCATGCCTCCAAAGAATAAAATTGTATAAATAAACTGTCTTCTGCCTAGTGTGAACACTCTCACAGGTCATGTATACACCCTTAAAAGTAAATATTTATGCAACATATTTTTAACAAAAGAATTCTGGGTACATCATTGGCGTTTTTCAGTGATGACTTTAAAAGTTAAAACAATAGGTAACAGGCAAATAGGGTTAAAACACATTTTAAACATGAAAAAATTATTTTAAATGTCACAAAAAATAAAAAGTTGTAAAAACCCACATTAATTATCGTAATATAATCATAAACTCATTGCTAAAACACACTCCTTCATCATATAATTATACATGTACACAATTCTTTATTTATGCAATATTCAATTTATTTAAACGTTTGTATTTCTTTCCACAAAAACCAAAAAAAAAAAAACGAGGGTTTGGTAGCATCCACATTATAAGGTTTTTTATTAAGGATCAGAAGTTTAATAAAAATGAATTTAGTGAAACGAATGAAGCAATCAGTCACAAAAGATTATTAAACAATTAGCGTGTTAATTTGGATTATTAAACAATTGTCCTAAGTTTTTGATGAAAAGTTTATTACTGATCTTTGTCCAAAATGTTTTGAAAAATTCCATTGTTCAATTGTGTTCATAATGTTTGTTACTGTTCCATTGTTTTCTCCAGTAATTATATAATGGATTCAGATATAACGCTTGGATTTCCATTTATTTTATCAATAGAAAACTTACCATTGATTAACATTCAATTACAGACAAAGATTCTGACAAACATGTTTAGAAATTCCATTACATCTCAAAAAGCCATTTCAAATATAACAGAGCATCTTATATACTAAGATATATGCCTTTCATTCAAGACAAGCCCAATTGGCTTAAATGCATATAAATAGATTTATAGTCTGATAAAGTAAAAAACTTAAAACTAAGTGCACGGCAATTTGTCATACTTATTAAATAACTAATCTATAAAAGCTGGAATAACCAATGACTAAATGAATAGACAAATTATTAAAATGCAATTCTATATTAGTTACTATACGACTATCAATTTTAGATAATTTAATAAGTAAGATTCTAAATTGTCATGAACTTATTTTTAAAACTTTAACTTTAGTGCCCCATTAAAAAAAAATAAATAAATAAATTCAACAATAGGGACATTAAAAATTAAATACAGGGAATGAAATAAGTATGTAACTATTTCCTGGTCTCTAGACCAATCTTAGTTTATGATTCTGCTGTTAGTTATTAATATATTGGAAGTTTTTACAACAGGTATGTTTTTTAAAATGGTTTTTAAAAAACATTTTTGTGGTTAAAAATAAGTCTATTTTAATAAAACAAAATTATTTTACAAAATTGTTGAAATGGCTTAAAAGCAAACAATAAGACTGTGTTCACCTATTGCTGATTTAACTGCTTACGAGCCGAGGACACTAGCAAGTACTTATTAATTTCACATGTCATTTAAGTTGTATTTGGGTACAAAAATATTATCACTTTTGAAGCACTGAATATTATATTGTTTAAAGAAGTGCAATTTTTTTATTTGTTATTTTACACCTTAGTTAGATTATTATTTCTTAATTGATTATTATGTGTAATAATAATTAGTAAAAACATATTAAAAGTTATTTATGGTTTTAAGTTTGCTTTAGATTCTAGGCTCCCACTATTATTATTAATTTTGTAAGTAAGAATAAACTAATTATAAAAGTATTTCTCCGTAGCACCGAGTAAAATTTATACTGAGCTTCTCACTCCAGTTGACATAAAAACTGCTGAAACCTTCTATTATGTTTAGATGTCTGACAGAAGGTCAATGTGCCATAAACATTTTTCTTTATTAATGCTGTAAGTTTTGTGAGTCAATAAATATGAAATATGCCTTAGAAAGCACAGACTTCTGGTCATGTGTGTGACATATCAGAAAGTAAACTCTTTTGAAGCAAACAAATCAATCAAACAATGACAACGTTTATGATTAGCTGGGCTAGTCTTTACACCTGCTACTAATGAATTGGCATGGCTAGCTGACATAGTCCGTAAAGGGTTAAAAAGGGACTGGGATTGACAAAAGTCAATAGGAACTCAATTTTACAAATCTGAACATTGTTAAAATTAAATTGTAAAACACCTCCATGTTATTATTATAAAAATATTGTAACTTAAAAAACTACATAAATATATTTAAGAGGAATAGATTTTGAATTTGAATTTTAATAAAGTACAGTTTATTGAGACAATCGCTCAAAATAACCTTACAGAAAGATATTTTGTAATGTAAAGATATTTTGAACTGGTCAATTCAACCTAAAGAACTTAAAAAGGCTAGCTAGACAAGCCAATTGTAGAAGTTAAAGCTAGCATTGATGGAAAACATCTAAATTGCAGCATGAGATTCTTAATTGAGGTAGAATAGAATACTAATTACCTGAATCAATAAGGAACCATTTAGATAAACAAACATTCGGGCAATTGAGGTTTATTTGAAAATAGGGTCTATTTTAATTAGTTATTGTATGTATATTGCTAATTAGAGAAATACAACTATATATTTTTATATTTTTTTCTAAGCTTCTTAGCTTTTTCAAAAAGAATCCGGCCCGAAATAGGGTTTACCATATAACGTTGTTTCAAAAACCCCTTGAAAATGGTATCTTTTTATTCTTTGTTTTTTTGTTGCCTTCAATGATTTTCTAGAACTTTCCTCTTCATTTTCAAGCACTGCCACAAGGTTTAAAAGTGTAGGTTTGATTCTTTTAATGTCTGAAATAGATGATTCCTATAGTTGTACCTAAAAGGAACGATTGTTTTGAAACGCGTCACCAAGTAGGCCCTTAAGTATTTACTTGGTAAGTATTATTTATTTATAGTTTAATCAGTGATTTCAAGATGATTACAACAAGCAACTTTAAATTATACATATTTTACATTGAAATGAAAATAAATATTACATGTTATACATCATTTTAAAGCTATGAGAAAATGTTATTTAGAAATATTTCTATTAAAATTTAGAAAACTCTTAAATCGGGTCAATGATGGATAGATAAAATTTAGAGCAAAGAACAACAACACTCACTAATAAAACACTCATTATCTAACCCAACCAACATCTGTCACACAAATGTCTGATACCTCTCTGGCACCACACTTGACCAAATAAGTTTTTGTTCATAAAAGAAACTCTGATTGGTTATAAGGTAAAGACATGTAAACTAGAATAACCAATATAAAGAACAATATCGACAAAACTCAGAATATGTGGGAATTACGTTGCTATGGAAATAAATACGGGATCCCGAGCAATGTGCGGGCGTAGGCAGCTAGCGTTAACTAAATGGCTTGATCTATACTCAAGCGTAGGCTTGAAAGTGTTAGCATTAAGTGTCATCCACTACAAGTTTTCAAACAATGCATTTGAACTTGAGTGGATGAATAACGAGTATTTTATTAACGATTGAAAATTTGAACAAGATATATATAGAGAGAGGGTGGAACTGATGGAAGAAATTGAAAAAAATGAAAGTAATACTATTTTGTTAAATACTCTTCACTCAAAAATTTTTTAAAAAATTACAAAAATTAAAAATTTAATTTATATAACAATTTTTTAATTAATCAACAGAATTTTTTAATTAAATATGGAAGTATTTTTGTGTGGCGACAAAATTTAATGCAAATATCTATAATAATAACAAAGAAACATAAAAATATGTTTAGACCTATTATTGTTCAACCTGTTAATGCACAACTCAGAAATATTACCACAAGCTTTTCGATAGAAATAAGATGAAAATTAGCAAAAAGTTTTTTTTTAATTTTTGAAGAACTATATTTATTGTAAAGTGTCATATTTATGAAGAGCAAACAAACATTTATATGCTTTTATTGTACGTTTTTAATAGGAGAAGACAATAAGCCATGGTCTTGATGGTCAATATCTACACCTGGCACCCCTTAATTTTAATCAATCGCACACCTATGCCTGGTTATATTTTTTTGTCGCTTATCAATTCAAGAAATATGTTCAAATAAATTGAGATCCTTCACTATACAAAAACAAAACAAAATATGTCTCAACCAAAATAAGTAAGCTCACAGGTGAGTGATTTCTGTTCACTATGACAGCTAAGGCATCCCAAAAAATCAATCAAGCATTCGATATTGAAACAGTCTAGAGAACTAAGAAAACTGAATTTGTGTATTATAGTAATTATTAAGATTACATATGAGATCTAAGAACCATGCCAGGCTTGAGGTTGCCCAGTGTGTCCTGCAAAATTATCACAGATCCAGATCGTAGATTTATTCATTAAGTTAAACTTCAAATAATGGAGGTTACCTAAAATGAGTTGGGTGGGCACGTAAATGTACTATGTATATCATAAAAATTATTATCTTGCAAATTTTATAGTGTTCCTACACTATGGTTAATTAAAAAAATGATAATAATAATATTATTATATTTACAGTATAGTATACATTTATTTCTAAAAACGTTTTTATCATATACATGTAATTTATAAACACAACCAGATTCCTCTGAAAAGGTAATGGTGCCAGCAAATGCTCTGTTTAGAAGGCTAAAGAGTTTACAAAAAAAATGGACGTAAATGTCGAAATATTTGTGTCAATTGACGAATAGAATTTTATAAGAGGAAAAATCTCCTCAATAGATAAAACAGGCTGACAAAACAATGATACTAAGATAAATAGATCATATGATGAGGGAGGAGGAAAACAATAGAAAAAAAACAAGGTTGGAGGCAGTTGAGCTACGAATGAACAACATGTAATGTAAAGTTCCTATGTTACAATTGTGTGATTATAAAGTTTGCTTACTTGCAGGGTTAATTCCTAGACTTGCCGCTTGACTAGCAGCGACACTCAGAGTACCAAGACTTCCATATGAGCTCGTAGTAGGTGGAGCATGGGAAGCAGGATAGCCTCCAGATGAGCCCCCTCGACCTCCTCCCATCATCACATTGTATGCTCCAGACAAGTGTTGGCCATATCCTCCTGGAATGCCTCCAAAAATAGAATGCGCAGCTGCAGCTACAACAATATTTAAGGGTTTACTTACATCTTTTATTATTTCTGTCTAACTTCTATATTAATATTAAATATAGACTTAAAGCCTGTATTATAAAGTTAAATGTATAGCATAATAAAAGAATAATCATCTTTTTAACGTTTAGAATAAAATTTATACAAAGCCATAATGGAATAGTTTTAATGATCATAAACAATCAAGATTATACCAGCACAATAGCAAAGCAGTTAATACCAAACCAGTTATAGTAGGATAAATATGAGTTTCATGTTTATGGGAAATGAAGATTATACTAACACAATAGTGAAATTTAATTCAACAAATTCAATTGAACTTGGTTTCTCAAAAGGTTCACACACGCTTTTCAAAAGATTTTTACTTTAAACAAAAAATAAGAATATATCATTTATTATCATTATACTGAATTCGTTTCAGTAAGATTTACTCGAATGTAAATTAATATTTGTATGATGATTGATATTGAAGAACAACTCTTTAATCCGCAGATATTAACATAAGTAAAGACAAAGCTGTGTATGAAATCATATGTAGTCACTTAATTTAATGTTGATAACTTCCATCTGAAAAATGATACCAACTAAGATTTGTTCGCCATTCCAAAAAATGACAGGAATAGTTACAGAGCAATTCACATATACAAACATTAACTGTTTTTAAAAAAAATAAAAATAAATTATTACCTTTTATATTTTTATTCTATAACCATAGGAGGTATAGAGACTACCTATAATAACCAAGGTTTAGGCTCCTTCAAACTTCCTTGCCAAATACCATACTATACTTACTATTCAATTGCAAGAAAATGCCTATAATGGTAAAAATGTGAACATGAAACCAAGCTGCTTGATAGTTTCCTCAAATTATTCCCTCAGAATACAATTTATCTCTGAATCAAAAGATATTGGGGTAAAAATAATAAACTCAGAACTTCATTATATTGCAAAGAAACTCTTACTGGTAATGTACAAACAAGGTACAGAGTAAAGAAAATTAAGGAACAGAAGTGAAACAAATTAATAATAAATTGTAAACACTATTAACCCTCATGCACTCGCGCCTTTTTATCTAACGTAAGTAGGCGCGTTGTTGTATTTTATACAACATCTCGGTTTTCTACATTTTCCTTAACTTTCAATCGAGTTATTAAAAGTTTGGTGTTACCAATGAAAAAATTACTTGTGAGTTGACCCCAGCAATGTTTATCAGAGCAAATAATAATGCAACTGGCCATCTTATTGTCCTCCGGGCAACGCTATATGTAGCACAAAGCTGGTCATTACTATCAACTCCGCCTTTTGTTCTGTTGTACTGCAATATAATTTTTGGCTTATTTGTTTGTTCGTCAACATCATCTGAGTCGTGCATAGTCGAAATCAATATTACAGCTTTATTTTTTTTTGTCATATATGAGACCATGGTTCGATCATTCTGGAACCCAAACAAGGAAATACCTGGCTGATTGGTTTTATTAGGCAGCAATTCTGGTGGAATTTCCCGTTTGTTCTTACATAGAGTGCCAATCACCTTCCAATTCACTTTCTGAGTTATGATAGCATTTTTCAGCTTTACCGTCGCTCAGATCATCGTCACTTTCAATAAAATCAGCATTATCAATTTCTTCATCAGAAAGATCCTGTAAAATTTTTGGAATGTCTTCCAAATTCACTCCTAAAAACATGAAAATTTATAAAAATGTTGAACAAAACAAATAATTACATAATTCTTTAAAAAAATGTATATAAAAAGATTACATTCCATCGTGGAGAAAAAAAACTGCACCGAAAAAATAAAAACGTCAGAAGGCGCCTTGTTGTATTTTGTACAACAGTGATGACTGACCAGAACTAATCGCACACTGAGGCTATGTTGATAGAATAAAGACATTGATGACAACTGATAAGAGTAGTGGGGGGACCAATAGAAGAATAGAAAGGTGATTTGAACAAATAACTACCAACAGGTTTCAACAAGAATCAAAATATTAAAACTGTTGTACTTTTTACAACCCTAGCGTCCTTGAGGGTTAATTAATAATAACAGAGACCAAAAACCTTACAATTTTGAAAAAAAAACAAATCCCAACACTAAAACAAATGTAAAATCTCAAAAGCTTCATTTTATCAATATCAAGTCACAGAATGCTTAAATGAGACATACAAAATACTATAAATTTTTCCCAATAGAAACAGAGTAATAATGATGGATATACATGATATTTATGCTTCTTACATTTTATACGATGAAAATCTGTTTATATTAACTCCTTCAAACAAGAAAACTGTAGATACAGATGATGAAAGGAAAGTGATTCATTCATAATCACAGATAATTAAATGACAAGTATTTTTAAAAAGTGAACTGTGTGTGCATAAGGAAGAAATAAATTTAACATTTACTCACGCTTTATTTATGATGAAAAATATATGAAAAATTATCTGATGTACAGAACATTTGTTTAAACAAACCATTTGTATCCAGGTTGTTTTGAATATATAACTTTCAAGACTAGGATACGTATTGTAGGATAGATGTAATAACTGTGGTATGGAATTGTGATTGAAAAATCTGTCATTTACACCATATGTCTATAAGTCTGCATACATCACCAGTTAACATTTTTTTGCAAACAAATTGAATTCTATCTTCAGTATTAACACTGAGAACAATTTACCAGAGTAGAGTCACTTTAAATGAACTTTATTTCAGAAACCTATCTTCACAGATATCCAGAAGTACAACTTCACTATTACCTGCACAAATCCCAATCAATGTCAGCTGCTTAATTTAACAATCATAGAAATTAGTGGATACAGAATAAAGAGATTATGATACAAGCTTTTAGGAGAAATCGTTTTTAAAAATCATACAATAAAACCTAACTTTGTTAATTTAAAAAAAATCAAGAGAAATTATTTATTTTACTGTTAAATAAAAATAAGACAAAATTGACAGATTTTTTTTTAAAGCATGATATCACAACTGCCCATGCATAATAAACAAGGCAACATGTCCAACATCAGGAATAAACAATATTTCTTTATGCTTGACTCATGAAGCAACCAGGCACCAAGAGAAACCGGCCACCGAGATTTTGAAACTTGCAATTTGACAATTAAATGTCAATTCTACATAAAATTATAAAACAGGAAAATAAAAGAGACAGTAAGAATTGCAAACAATGCAACAAAACATTTGCAAAAATTCAACATAACGTATTTATTTAAAGAACGGAATTTAATGATTCATCTAGAGCAGTAATATAACTTATAACAAAAAGAAAGGTCCTTTTAAAAATTTTTCTACTTCAAAACTAGAAGTCCTAACCTAAACCAAGCAATTAGCATGTTGACTGTAGGTAACAACATGCACAGGGAAAATGATACTCGTCGTTCCTTGAGATTTTTTCTTTCTATTACCACTACCCCCTCCCCCCAAATCTAGGGTGAAACAATGGTAGCTGTCTTGTGTCCATGTCATCAACTGAAGACTCGAGATTGTCCAACATATTTTACTTTGCAATCCTAACTGTTTTCATTTATCTGATTGGAAAGTTTCACATAAATTATTTATTTGTATATATTTATTACTATTTTTAATAAATTTGATTACAATTCCTTTAAAATGTCTTAAAATGTTAAAATCATAAGTTTCTCTAAATATGTTTTATATCTTATTTAATTTTATTCTAAAAATGTAACTAAACACATTCAATGTGGTTATGAATTTAAGGAAATAACCAAATATTGGATTTTTAATTAGAAAGATTGGTGCCATCTAGGTTGATAGCATTTAGGTTCGTGGTAATTGATATCGTATAGGGTTTTATAACCCAGAAGTTAATTTTTGTTGAGTTTTGGACCATAATTCAACAGCTGGGTGTAACATAAGTAGAAAAACGTAAAGAGTATCCATGTTCTAAAGCATTAGAAATACCTAGTTTTTTTAATACCTAAACCTTTAAAATGAAACTAATTACAAAACATTAATTTTAATTTTAGGAAGTTATTACAGTTTTTAAAATAATTAAAACGTATTGACAAAGTGCAGAGTGGTGTTGCCTTGCTTAAGACCCTCTCTAGTGGCATGTGCCAATAATTCTTAAACAAATACTTCACTCCGTGTAATCCAAAATAAAACTGAATAAAATGAGCCATACTGGAAATTTCTTCAATACCAGGAAAAGAGTTTAGTGTTGGTATATTTTTTGAAAACAAGAAGTTTAATTTCTTTTCAATTATAAAAAATTTTACACTTTTAGAGAAAATTAAGTATCAAAGATTGTGCATTCAATTGTTGGCTTAATTTATTTTACAGATAATATAATTTCTTATTCTTAAAGAAATATAATATGTTGTGTCACAATAAACAAAGCATAAAAGAAATTCAACTGATGGGGAAGCAATAGACTATTACTTAATAAAATGGAAGGCCTACCTGTTTTCTTCCTTTAAGAAAAAAGGATTATTATCCACATGTGTTACAGTGTAACAATAATGCATACATGTGATATTTATGCTTCTATATTATTGTACTTTTACCCTTCTACCTTAACAAGAAATGTAGGATAAAACAATTATCATTTGCGCACACATGCAACATTCCTTAACCTGACAAATAGATTGAATGGGCGAGCTTTAGTAAAATAAGCAACAAAAAAATTATACAATATATAGAAACAAAAAAAATACTTAACTGCTTGCAGACTGGAATATCTATTAATTAAATTTACAAACATGTTATTAAAAGTATTGTGTTTATATGGTTAAATCCCAATTACAATAAAAAAATCATGTTCAACTAACCAGATTAAATTACATTCCTTACAGTCTTAACCGGCATGTGCATACTAGCTTTGTTTTGAAGAATCCCTGACCATGCTTTAAGACAGTAATCCTCTCTGCCAATATCACACTGTTTCATACAAAATATCCCCCATAAATTATTTTTCAAACTGCCATACTAAATCCCATTAAGTACTTTTAATTCTTTGAAACTTACGCCAGTTATCAAGAACTATTTTGACAAAGAAAAGTGAGGTTTCCAGGAAACCTTCTCCGGATTCTGGAATACACCAGTCCTGGAAAAACAGAACATAGGTAATACACCCTAACCACAAAATAGGTACACTTCACACAGAGATTTCTGTTTTGCTCGTCATATCATTACACGAATGAATAAAATTGTAAGAGTAGACACTTATGAAATTCCCAACCTTTTCTCATTTTTACCAATTGCAATTTTTTTGCTAATTACCATTCAATACTAATTAGTTACCACTAGATGTACCCAACCCAATTAAATATAGTGATGAAATATATTGGTAGTGTGTGTGTGTGTGTGTGTGTGTATGTGGGTGTGTGTGTGTGTGTGTGTGTGTGTGTGTGTGTGTGTGTGTGTGTGTGTGTGTGTGTGTGTGTGTGTGTGTGCGTGCACGAGTATGTATATATATATATATATATATATATATATATCTTGATATTTTACGTTGTCCTTGTTTTTCCGTTGCACTGACTTTATGAAGTTATACATATATAACTTCATAATATATATATATATATACACACACAGCGTGTTTTAAGAAAAATCTGCCATACTCCACAAGCTTATTCCTTTCACCAAACTAATGAAAAAAGTACATATAAATATGGGTTCGGAAATGCTTCTTTTGCGAGGATCAAAGGCTGAAATTCAGAACACTCAGTGAAATCAACGCATACTGAAATTTATAGGGTGTTAATTGAGTCTATTAATTAGATAAGTTTAATGTAAAATGAGCTGACAAATCGTATAAAACCTGTCTCAGAATTCTTATCTCTAATAGTTTAGGAGAAAATTGGGGTAAAGCAAAAAACGCCAGGGTCGAAAACACATTTTTTTGGTTTATGGACTACAATAACTCCATTATATTGTGTATAAGCAAAGAATTATTTTCAATAAATATTGTAGAGAATTTCTTCTCAAAAAATAAAATCAATTAAAAAAGGAATAGTTTTCTTTTATTACAATTTTATTTAGAAACACATAATACTAAAAATTAGGAAAATCATGCACTGCTAACAAAGTAGCCTGATGATAAGATGATGCCAATGTCTCTCAAAATAATTTTATTACAAATCAAAAATTTATTTAAATCATCTACAGTATTAATCATAAAATTACTTAATCAACTTAGATTGATAACAGTATTACAAGAGCTGCTCAAAATGTACACCTTGTTAAATACAAATTTCAACCCGACGATTTAAAGAGATCATTGGACAAACTCAATAAACCCCCTAAAATATTCAGTGTAGTTAATGTCACTAAGGGGGCTAAATTATAGGTTAAATCTTTGACTCTGTATAACTCACCAACGAAGCATTTCTGGATCCATGCTATGAACCCTTTTCATTATTTTAGTGAAAGGAATAAGCTTGTGCAGTAACAGATTCCTCCTGAAACACCCTATATAAATAAATACTATATATATATATATATATATATATATATATATATATATATATATATATGATGAATTGTTACTATCTGGAGTACATCCGTTCATTCTGCAGTCCATAAATTCGCAGTTCCGACGTTTCGCTAGAACCTCATCCAGCATTGACGAGGTGAACCCAACAACAGTAGAAAAGCGAAACAACAGAACTCGCTCTTCTACTGTTGTTGGGTTCACCTCGTCAATGCTGGATGAGATTCTAGCGAAACGTCGGAACTGCGAATTCATGGACTGCAGAATGAACGGATGTACTCCAGATAGTAACAATTCATCATATTTTTCCATCTGTGAAGGAATACGTATCAGCATATATATATATATATATATATATATATATATATATATATATATATATATATATATATATATATATATATATATATATATATATATATATATATATATTATTAAGAATAAAATATATGTAATTTTATTTCTCAGAATAAAACAATAACTTTTCCTCAGATTTTTTACATTATGAGCATTTTGATGTGATATTTTTTCCCTGTGATGTGGAACATACAAATAATGTGTATCCATGTATGTGTATGGTATGTATGTATGTGTATATATATATATATATATATATATATATATATATATATATATATTTGTAGTTATGCAATACTGTTTTCTTGTATACACTTATCACTTTCACTTATGTACTTAAACAAGAATCTTACTTGGTATTTATGCGAGTTAACTTTCAATGACTGGCCTTGCCATTATCTTTGGGCATACTGAACAGGGTTGTTGTAGACTGCGAGCTGAGTGGATTTCCCCTTGACCTTGGTGTACAGTTATGTTCTATTTTTAGATTCACTGCACTGTGCGAGTTTTTAAAGTTTGTTTTGGGGTTAATATTGTCTATTAGATTTAATAATTTATCGTTTTTTTATTTTATTTGTATTTGTTCGATAACGATGTTATTTTTATTTTTATAAATTTCTAGTTGTTCCCAGATTGTCATTTTGAGGCCTTTTTTTATTAGGTGTGTGTTTTTTAATGTGGGGAATGTGTGTTTGTTTTTGATGGCGTGTGTGGCTAAGTTTGAGTTATAAATTTCAGGTTTGATGTATGCATTGAGGTGTTCTTTAGACAGATATCATCAAGACAGATGTCAAGAATCCCACTGCGATATGTAACATACAAATAATGTTTAGATCAAATTTCAGACTTTAAAACAGGGATGACAAACATATAGGTTGCATTTTCTTAATATTAGTTATTTAACTTCCAATAAGAACAAGTAATTAGTGATAATTTATTATTTTTTTAAAACAAAAGGAGTTTTTTCAAGGAGTTTTTTCAAGGAGTTGAATAAAGTTTTTTTGGTTTACAATGTTAGGAAGTCCAAAATGTTAAAACTCTGCAAGTTAGGTTTAAATAAAGTCCAATGATGTGTTTTCTGGTAGATTTTAGCAAGCGGTAGCACAGGGTTCGGTTTTAGACCGGATAGGCTTGTTTCAAAATTTTTACCTTGCGGTGGTGCTTAGCAAACTGTGGGCAACTGTTGGTTAGATTGGCCCATGGCATTGTGTGTGTGTGTGTGTGTGTGTGTGTGTGTGTGTGTGTGTGTGTGTGTGTGTGTGTGTGTGTGTGTGTATGTGTGCATGTGCAAGAGAACCTGTAATTAAATATAAATTACTGGGTAGACTAGCCTTCAGGTATTGCAGTCCTAGCAATATAAGCCCCAACTCTTTTTTACTCTCTATTTCTCACCAGGGAAGTTTCATATGTCTACTTTTATTATATCTATATTCTATAAATTTTTCATCCTCCTAACCCCAATATTGAGGAGTATACCTAGTAGGTACTTGTCTTTCCCCATACCAAGTTCCAGTTGTTACTTTAATCCTACATATGATTCGCCAACCTTTATATATCTTAAGCAACCACTTTCTTGCCCAGAATTTTGCCCTTAAACTTTTGAGTCTTGTAAAGAATTTGAAAACATTTAAATGGAATTTTTTTAAACATTACAGAAAATTATAAATTAAGGTTTCGACATTCAGAGGCATCTTAATTGAAGATGTAGCAAAAGAAATCCACAAAATGTATTTAAAACAACTTATTTATAAGTTTACACTGATCACATGACTTACCATTACCCCCACCACCACTAGCTGCGCCATCTCTTCTTGGCCAATAAGCTGAAATATAAATATGTGTTTTAAGAAAAGCAACATATTATAAGCTCAACCAGCAATACAAAGAACCCCATTAAAAGTATCATGTCGAAAACGTGTTTAAACTTTCTCTTTTCTAACCCCTTTCTTGTCTACCTTCATCACACCTACAATAGTAAACATTTGACATCTAACTACTACAAAGAACTGTCTGTTCACTATCTTTCTAAAAGTGCATAGGTCTCATCATCACCAAGCTTTGTTTGTCCTCCCTACAAAATAAGTGGTGGTTTACTGAATTTACTTAATTTGGTGACAGACAGTGTTAATCAATTCATTTATGCTAATGAGCATTATATTTTTTACAAAAATGTAATGTTTCTCAAAGTGAATGATTTCAAAATATTCAGTCAGCTTTTGCATATAAGCCCATGACACAAATATATTAAAGTGGTATTTGATCATTTTCAAATTCGTTGAATTTCAATTCAAAATAATGCACAAACCAAAAACCCATTAACAAGCACAAATCAATATCTCTAATTCAATTTAGACCTACAGTGTGTCTGTGCAGACATCTGTATAACTGCAGAAGTTAATTAAATTCAATTAACAATAGTAATTACACATAATTTCCCTACAACAAAATGTTTGATACCATATACAACATCCTGACATATTTCAATACCAATCTTAACCTTTATTAGCTCAAGTGAACTGGAAATACAGTAAAAAGTCAAAGAGTAAGACTGAGAGTGACATCATAGAACAAAGCTAGCAACAAGCAGAAAGATTAAATTTTATATGAACATGTAAACTAGGAATATAATAACTCTGAAACGCAGGTTTATTCCTTTATTTTAAATAACTAATAAGAGTGAATGCTTGTTAACTTGCCCTTTAAAAACTCAAAAAGAAGTTTTACGCAAGACATTTTTAAGTCTTTTATTCTTTTGAATAAAATGTTGAACCTAGTATTTTAAAAATACATAAACAGTCAAAAAAGAAAAAAGAAAGGATTCTGATCTATCTAATAAAAGCAGAAAAAATTATATAAACAATTAATAGAAAAAAGTTTTAATCTGTAGTTTTAGAAATAGATCAAGAGTAAAACAAGCAAGAATGATAGTGTTCACCAATCCTTTAAAGAAAAATAGACCATACAAATTAAGAGAACAATTAAGAATACTGGACTGTCTCAAAGGGAAAGGTTGTTTATTTATCTTTTGAAAATACAACACAGTAAACAATAAGAAAATGTGATAAGTTATACTCTAGAAACACATAAACAGTTGAAAAAATAATAAAGGAAATAATTGACACCTCTTCTGAAAATTAAAAAAAAAAAAAATGTTTTTACTTGAACATTGCAAACACATAAACAGTAAAAATATGAGCAGGAAAGTGTTGATCTGTTTTTCAAAAACAATTTTTTTAATATAAAAACAATACAAAGAACGAGACAGAAAAAGTTATGACGTGTCTTTGAAAATACATATAGATTATTCTTTAGTTGCTAATTGCTTTAAAAGTGGCACTGAAATTGATATTTTTGAAATATTACAGAAGGATTAAAAGTACATTCACTCTAAACACTAAAATCCAAATAATGCAACTGGTATCTGTTGGCACGGATTATCCTGTCCTTATTTTGAGCAAGTTAGAAACTGATAAATTGGCATGGATGCCTTTAATTTGAGTTAGTAGAAGCAGGTGACACTTTATAAACCAGCTGTTGGTGATGAAAAATAATAAATAAGATTTTCAATTTCAATCGTTTCAAAGTTCATTTATGAAAAAAAAGTCAAATATTGAGGATCTTTTGAAAATAGATAAACAGAAAAACGAGGGAAGCCTTTGGAAATATATTAGCATTAATTTAAAGAGATATAGTGTTGATCTAACTTTTGAAAATAAAATCAAAACAAAAAAAAGAAGAAAAAGAATGGACTAAGTATATAGAATTACATGGAAATAAAAAGATTGTTGATCAGGCCTTTGAAAATAAGTAAATATAACTGCCATTTTTAGAAATCTAAACACAGAAAAAATGAGTTAGAAAATTGTTGATTTCTACTTTTTGATGATCTTTTGACAAAATGTACAAACACAAGAAATTGGGAGGAAAAAGATTTTACTTAACCACAAAACACAACAGTTTAAAAGTTAAGAGAATCCTGACCTATTTTAAAATAATATACAGTAGAACTCCAATTAACCGAATTTCCACTGTCAAAATCACTGATCATCCAAATCGCTTTCAGATTTTCAGAAAAAAACTAAGATAGAAACGTACAGTGATTTCACTTTATTTTTCTTACTTATTTCAGGACAGAACAACAATTTACTTTTTTACCAGTTTTACAGTTTTTTCCAATAGCGGATTAAATCTCTTTCCTTTATATTTATTTACTGTTAAATTGTGTAACACTGTGTCAGTCAACAAACGTTCATCCATTTTCCTGTTTATCTAAGAAGAGACAAAATTATTTCCTTCATATTATTACACTTTTTATGTATTTTAGTCAGTAAAACAAAATACTCCTGCTTCCCATTCTACCATTATGTATCTTCAAAAGCCAGACTAGGTTACTGTTTATCCCGGCTAGGTAAAGTTTTTCCAAACTAAATAGAATGAAGTTTTCATGTTTGGTTCTTACAAAATAAAAGCTCTCCTAAATGTTTTCCAAGGACAGGTCAACATTCTTAATTTTCATTTTATTACTGTTTTTGTCATAATTTATAAAGAAAAAATAAGAATAAAAATGTATTGACCTTGATTTTTGAAATATATTAATAATAAAAAATAAGGAAAACTTCTGAATTAAATTAGAAAGTCCCAGGGCTTACCTCGGCTACTGGCCAGGTGTCCACAGGTGGCAGAACTGTTGCTGGAACCTACTCCATAATATAACGAATGACAATGATAAACCCATGTGTTAATTTGATGAACCAAACATGATAATAAAAAGTACTTGTTTCCCACACACAAAAAATAACATTGGAACTTGGAAAGCACCAAATGGTACATTAATCCAAACTGATCACATACACATTTCAAAACGCCATTCTTCCTCAGTGACTGATGTCAGAATGGCCAGAGGCCCAAATTGTGACTCAGACCACTTTCTGGTGAAAGTTTAATATAGAGAGCGAGTGGCATGCTTAGGACATGAGAAATTATATAAGAGAAGGCACTGAAACCTAAAAAATTTAAAGATCCAGACACTGAAAGATTTAGAGAACTAAGCAATAGAAAAATGATAAAAGTGTTAAAAAAAAAAAAGGTATTGAAAATGAGGAAACAGGAATAGAAAGAAGTATAGTGGTCCAAAATTAGCAGTCATTGAGGAGACAGCGGGTGGTGTGATTGATGAGGGGACGTGATGAGGACAGGTATAATGACGAAGGTCGTGAGGCGCTAAGAATAACAAAATGCATATAGATTGATAATGTTACAGTGCGCTACAAGACAGAACACCTCAGATTACCAACTGAGCCGTAGAAGAGCAAAAAAGATTGTACGTGAAAAGAAAAAAGCCTTTCTAAGAAAGCAAGTAGAGCAAATTGAGGAACTAAGAAGTAATAACGAATCCAGGAAATTGTATGGTGTTGTTTAAAATATATATATATATATATATATATATATATATATATATATATATATATATATATATAGAGAGAGAGAGAGAGAGAGAGAGAGAGAGAGGTTTAAAGCCTAAAACCGACTCATGCAAGAATAAAGATCGTAGAGTAGGGGAGGGGAAGGCGGTAGCTATTGGCAGATGGGCAGAGTACGTTGGTGATCTGAATAACGCGGGAGCTCAGACGATTAACACGGACAACAATACCTTGAGCCGAATAGAATTGAAAAATAAGGATGACATTGAGCTAGCAGACATGGATGACTTCATGGAGTCGATTGAAAAGCTGAAAAGCAATAGAGCACCTGGTGTAGACTCACTTGTAGCCGTTTTTTTTTTTAAATTGTGGAGAAATTGTACAGTCACAATTATATTCCCTGATCCTAGACATATGGGAAAGAGAATGCATGCCTAGAAAATGGAGAACTAGTCTCATATGTCCTATTTTTTAAAAGGGTGACAAATTATAATGCAGTAATTATCAGTAATAATGCAAAATATAACAGATTATCAGTGCAGATTCTGACAAGGAAGGGGAACTATTGATCGGATATTTGTTTTAGGACAGTTACTCGAGAGGTGTTGGGAATATAAAATTCATATCCTTTTGTTGACTATTGGCAGGCTTTTGACATTGTCAACAGAGCAAAATTCCTCGAAATTCTAAAGGATTTCAATGTCCCAAACAAGTTGGATCAGACTGATCAACATGACATTGTGTGATAGTGGTTATCATAGGCGGCGGTATGAGTTCCGACTTCCCTATTCTGTCTGGCGTGAGACAAGACAATGCCCTGTTTGCTACCCTCTTCAATTTGGCCTTACGTGGCGTTTTGAGGAGGATTAACATTTCAGGGAATATCATGCATTCATGCAGTCAAATATGTGCATATGCTGATGATATATGCTTGGTTGCAGAAATATTCCATCACTCAAAGAGACTTTTAATATAATCAATAATGAAAGCAAAAAGATAGGTCTCTGCACAAATGAGGGAAAAACTAAATATATGAGTACTAGCACAGGGCGTAGCAGTACAACTATAGATATCAATGGCTATTCCTTTGAAAAAGTAAGAAGTTTCACATATTTAGGCTCAGAAGTGAATGATGAAAATAAAACAATAAATGAAGTCCGAAAAAGAATAATGGTAGCTAATAGAGCATACTTTCCAAATATAAAGCTTTTTAAAAGTAGGCTATTGTCTCAAACCACTAAGGTATGACTCTATAAAATCTTGATTCTGCCAGTCCTAACGTGTGGAGCGGAGATGTGGACTTTAACCGTTGTGATGAGAAATCAGTTGACATTGTTTCAGCGTAAGCTTTTGAGGAAAATTTATGGTCCTGTCCACGATGTACAGACAAATGTGTGGAAGCTTCGATCTAATGCCGAGTTGTATTCCTCATACAAAGATGCAAATGTGGTCCATTTGATTAAAACACAACGTCTAGAATGGTTAGGTCACATCATAAGAATACCCACCAATAGAATGCCGAACAAACTTTTACATGGCACTATGATTGGTAAAAGAAGAGTTGGCCAACCAAGAAGATGATGGTTACAGGATCTTAAGGAAGATTTAAGGGTACTCGGCGTTACAGCATGGAAACGGAAGGCTAAAAACAGAAGTACATGGCAGGGCATTGTTAAGGAAGCCAAGGCCCACCCCGGGCTTTAGCGCTACGAAGGCTAAGGATAGAAGTACGTGGCAGGATATTGTTAAGGAAGCCAAGGCCCAGCCCGGGCTTTAGCGCTACAAAGGCTAAGGATAGAAGTACATGGCAGGGTATTGTTAAGGAAGCCAAGGCCCAGCCCGGGCTTTAGCGCTACGAAGGCTAAGGATAGAAGTACGTGGCAGGATATTGTTAAGGAAGCCAAGGCCCACCCCGGGCTTTAGTGCTACGAAGGCTAAGGATAGAAGTACATGGCAGGGTATTGTTAAGGAAGCCAAGGCCCAGCCCGGGCTTTAGCGCTACGAAGGCTAAGGATAGAAGTACATGGCAGGGCATTGTTAAGGAAGCCAAGGCCCAGCCCGGGCTTTAGCGCTACGAAGGCTAAGGACAGAAGTACATGGCAGGACACTGTTAAGAAAGCCAAGGCCCAGCCCAGGTTTTAGCGCTACATAGTAAGTAAATTAGAAGGTCAGGGTAATGATGTCTTCTAGAAATGCATGACACATAAAGAACAAAATAATATAAGAAGTGCACTTATTTACCTATATCTGAAATAAGATATAAACTAGTCTTATTTATTCTCTGCAAATATATAGAGTAAAAATAAATAAATAAAAAATATATATATATTTATAAAACACACACACGTATAGATACAGAGAAAGAGATTAAGAGACGGTGGGAGAGTAAAAGAATAAGAATAATAAAGTGGACAATACACACAATAAAAAATAAGAAACTTATTGGCTTTTCATTTCATATATTTATATACTGATTACTATTCAAGTTCCTATCTATATACTCTACATATATTTTAAAATGTTCGTTTTTCAGTTTGGCTTTTCCATTGTATAGCTTAGACTATACGGTACTTTTTAATTTTATATACTTTGTTTTTATTTGGTTTCTAATAATTTTCTGGTTTCTTATTAAGTAATAACAAATAGTAACTTTTACGATACATGAAAGGATAAAAATTAAGATATCTTGGCCTTACTTTTCATCCATCTTTATAAAGATATATACAAACAGCAAGAAAAGAAGACAGAAAGTCTTGACCTATATAAACACATGTTAAAAAATATATTTAAAAATTTTGTACAGCATATGACCAAGATCCCCATACCTTCAAGATTTCTTCCCGGGTAATTTTATTTTTTCAATTATTTTAAAAACACTATTACATATTACAAAAAGCTTTTCAACATTAGATAGGACACCAGAAAAGACCTTATGTAAGTGCAAACACCTAGAGGAAAAATCAGTTTCTTGGAAACTTTAAAATTTGCAATTGTTGCATCATATATCTTGAGGTTTTTTTAGTAATCGCTTATCAATTCAGGCAAAGAAAAAACTACATACTGAAATTTCTCAGTAGGCTCGTTAAATACTTGGACAGTGAATTGTCTTGTCACTACAGAGCGTCGCCTGTGACTCGCAGCATTGAACAACGCACTGCCCAAGTGTTTAACTCATCTGCTGAAAAATATCAGTAAGTAGTGGTTTTTTTCCAAGTTAAATTGACGGATGATTTTCAAAAGTTAAATTTTGTAAAATTAACTGAAAAATTATATAAAAACATCCTTAGAACTCACCTACTTAATTTGTTTAGAAGCAAGCTTTATGAATTAGTAGCTTTATGCATTGAAATAAAAATAACTTACCACTAAATAAACTTGCTGCATCCAAGATATTAGCAGGATCTGGGGAAGGGGCAGGTTTCTCACGATCACAAGGTGCTGGTCTCTCCCCATTCTCTTTGTCCATAGCCTCTTTACCTTAATTCTTCATCTGGACCTGTAAAATTAAATTGAATGGAGTTCATTATTGATAACCCTTAAAATAAATTAAACTTGTTTTAAAATTAAGTTAATAACATCCACACCTTTCTAAGGAATATAAAAAATATACTCAGTGGTAGTATAAGACAAAAATGCAATTGCAATAAGATACAGGACATACATTCTCTTCCAAGATAACTATTTGTTGTTTTCCTATAATTATATTTAAAGCATTTTATCTACCTACGTATAAACTGCATGTATTTCCGTCTATTAGCCTGCATCTGCCAACTACAAACCCCTATATTAGCAGTCCATTTTTACTGTTTGTACATAATCTTCTTTCACCCTCGAATATGTGTGTGGTTGAAAGTAACAAATTAGGGCGCATGGGCTACCCCTATAACCAAACCTGTTTTTACAAATAAAATAATTTTATAATTTTAATTTAAAAACTGTTGAGGCTACTAATTTTCAATAATTTATTTGTTACATTTATTTATTAAAAATAGTATGAACAGAAAAAATGTTTTAGAAATATAATAGATTATATTTTAAAATAATATTTTTGAAAGAGTACTTCTTCATAACGAGCTTTTACATAAAAAAATAATTCAATAGTCTTTTTCAAAGTTTTATTGTTGGATACTCCCTATACAAAAATCAGGTACTAGTAGAGTACGATTAGGACTCTCTTGCCCTC
Organism: Prosapia bicincta; assembly: GCA_036971475.1. NCBI lineage: Eukaryota > Metazoa > Arthropoda > Insecta > Hemiptera > Cercopidae > Prosapia > Prosapia bicincta. The sequence continues at coordinate 43,112,555 of JBAIZL010000006.1, read as the reverse complement.
TCTCTCTCTCTTGCACTTGTATCAATGTTCTAGTTGTTCTCTACTTGTTTGTACCTGTGTTCTTGCACTTGTATCAATGTTCTAGTTGTTCTCTACTTGTTTGTACCTGTGCTCTTGCATTTGTATCAATGTTCTAGTTGTTCTCTACTTGTTTGTACCTGTGCTCTTGCACTTGTATCAATGTTCTAGTTGTTCTCTACTTGTTTGTACCTGTGCTCTTGCACTTGTACCAATGTTCTAGTTGTTCTCTACTTGTTTGTACCTGTGCTCTTGCACTTGTACCAATGTTCTAGTTGTTCTCTACTTGTTTGTACCTGTGCTCTTGCACTTGTATCAATGTTCTAGTTGTTCTCTACTTGTTTGTACCTGTGCTCTTGCACTTGTATCAATGTTCTAGTTGTTCTCTACTTGTTTGTACCTGTGCTCTTGCACTTGTATCAATGTTCTAGTTGTTCTCTACTTGTTTGTACCTGTGCTCTTGCACTTGTATCAATGTTCTAGTTGTTCTCTACTTGTTTGTACCTGTGCTCTTGCACTTGTATCAATGTTCTAGTTGTTCTCTACTTGTTTGTACCTGTGCTCTTGCACTTGTATCAATGTTCTAGTTGTTCTCTACTTGTTTGTACCTGTGCTCTTGCACTTGTATCAATGTTCTAGTTGTTCTCTACTTGTTTGTACCTGTGCTCTTGCACTTGTATCAATGTTCTAGTTGTTCTCTACTTGTTTGTACCTGTGCTCTTGCATTTCTACCATTGTTCTAGTTGTTCTCTACTTGTTTGTACCTGTGCTCTTGCACTTGTATCAATGTTCTAGTTGTTCTCTACTTGTTTGTACCTGTGCTCTTGCACTTGTATCAATGTTCTAGTTGTTCTCTACTTGTTTGTACCTGTGCTCTTGCACTTGTATCAATGTTCTAGTTGTTCTCTACTTGTTTGTACCTGTGCTCTTGCACTTGTACCAATGTTCTAGTTGTTCTCTACTTGTTTGTACCTGTGCTCTTGCATTTCTACCAATGTTCTAGTTGTTCTCTACTTGTTTGTACCTGTGCTCTTGCACTTGTATCAATGTTCTAGTTGTTCTCTACTTGTTTGTACCTGTGCTCTTGCACTTGTATCAATGTTCTAGTTGTTCTCTACTTGTTTGTACCTGTGCTCTTGCACTTGTATCAATGTTCTAGTTGTTCTCTACTTGTTTGTACCTGTGCTCTTGCATTTTTTCTCACTGATATTATCCTTTATAAAGTTATAAAATTTGTGTATGTGATTGTGCTAGCTACAATATTGGGCTACTCATAATGTTACTATCAATAAATAGATTAAAACATTTCAGCTAAATTTTTGTGTTTATTGGTGCATTTTTTTCTCCAGGTAAATGTAGAACAATGTTCTCCTCCTTATGCATACATTTGGAAATTCAGGTAAAATCGTTTTCCACTCCATGACATTTTAAAATTTGTACTTAGTGAAATATATATTTGCTAAAAGCTTATCATCCCCAGTTTTATTGATAGCCATTGAACCAATTTGTGGATGATCAATTTTAATCTTCTTCCAATGTAACTGTCTAATAGACTCTTTTTTCATTAGCAAAATCAATCTCTTCCTCATCCCTGTTGTTTACAATAGAGTCCTCTAAATGTGAAGAGTCATCCAGCACAAGTTCATTCAAAATCCAAAACTTGATATTAGGGGACTATTTTGAGCCCTCATTATACAAAAAGGTCATGGGTGCTACAAGCGTAGTCCAAACAATTTTGATTGTAAACAGTAAATATATAGATACTTTCTCAGTGGCAAACACTAACTGAGGCATGGCAGCTAATGAAGTAGTCACCTTTCCATACTTTCTAAAAATTGAGTTACAGGCAAAATAAATACAATGGGCTACACTTGAAGTCAGATGGTTAAAGCTCTATAGAAGGTATTCTAGTAATAGAAATTGTATGGTATTATATATTTTACATTTGGGACATAAAACTCAGTCCTTCATGAAATTTTAATTTAAAAAACGAGAATGTACAATTTTTTATAAATTTCACAAGTTTTACAACCATAACAACAACAATCAACACAAATACGCAGTAGCCAATATTGCTCTCTGAATTAAGACAGACAGGCAGACGACAATGTTTCACATGTTTAAAGCTGACCATAAACAAAATAAACCACCAGAAACATGCAATTGCTTCCATTAATATAACTGTCAATTCATATAGGACTGAAGCACACAGTATAACAACTGGTATTATTTGATTCGATTGAACCAAAACAATTAAGAAAAACTATCAACTCGTCAATAGTAATCATTTGCCAGTACAGAGTTTGCAACTATAACATTCGGAATAAAATATATTTTGGTGAAAAAAAATTAGTAACAAAACAAATTGACAGGTATTCTCGTACACAAATAAATGCACTACACAATGACACAGCTCACTTCTTTCCTAAATGAAATTTACCCACCAAAATTTAATGCTAAATATAGCTTATCTTCTACATCTTTTCACGCTGAACAAGCAGAAAGGTTATTTCACATTTTTAAGCTAACATTATTAATTTTTTACTCTACCACAATTCAGCATTGTAATATCACAAATTGGTAATATAACACAAAATAATTGAGTAGTGTTTTCAATGTTTTAGTATGTGATTTAATTAATTGTTACTCAAATGACTAGTGACTTGTCGTTTGCCAGTCGGTGGCATATTAAAATGATTAGTTACTCGTCATTTGCCAGATGAAGCATTAACAGCTACATTTTTGTTAGAATGTTCTAGACACTGAAACAAGTTATCTTTACCCAAAATCCAATTGCACTTATTTGATATTACCATTTTTCACTTAGAACAGTTCCCAACAAAATCTCAAATAGTGAACAGGTCTGCACCACAACCCATCAATTATCGTGTTTTGTTTCAAATTTTACCTTTCACACACTTCAAATTAGAATGACTTTTAATTAGTAAGAAAGTAAAGTTACTACTGTTTTTACCCTTTCAGTCGCAAATTACTATGCAATTTGACCATTTAACCAAAATTCCACTTTTGTGTCAAAGTATAGTATACATGTTAACAATTGAATTGAAAATATGTATGATCAAAACCCTCTCTTATTTATAATTGTATCTTATTATTCTTTTACTAGAGTTAATCTAGCTTATATAATAAATATTAAATTACATATCTTGTTAGTAACTTTATTACCATTGTGAAAACTTTTGAAAAGTCAAATAGTGAAAAATAAACCTGTGTTTGTTAACCGTTTTAGTGCTAAACAAAACTTAATTACCATTTTAATTAAACAAAAGTATTACAGCTGGAACATGTTTTGCTACATTGTAAAATACCGTATAACCATTAATTATATTTGTTGATTTTATCTTCACATGAGACAGTAGTTTTTTTACTAAAAACACTTGTAAATTGTTACACTTGCCTATGGTAGCACTTACTTGATATTGTTGAAGATGGCCGTTTCGGAAGATCTGTCCCATTGTCAACTCAGACCGTAACTCAAACACATAAAAGCAATAGCAAACAAAAACCCATTATCAAACTTCACCTAACATCTCTTATCCACAAACCATAACTACACAAACATAACATCTAACCTACAAATTCTTCACAAACAAAACAAAAATAACCAACAATACACAACAGAACCATATGAAACATACAAACATTTCAAACTACACGCTACTCACACAAACTGTACACATACTCAACAACCAACTACATTATAACTCAAATACACTTTTTGACATCATAACTCTTAATACTCACAAAAATACACTCACATCCGGGACTACTTCAAATGACCAAAATTCAACTAACCAAAATGTAAGCGCACAATTTACCCAACCTTCAACTAACCAAAATTTGTGACTTTCAAATAATCGTAACTGCCCGGTCTTCAACTAACCAAAGTACATGGATTTCAACTGAAAGAAATGTTGCGGGTAATAGTTTTGCCATTCTGCAGGTGTTCATCGCACAACTTGAAGTTAAATGGGTAGTAATATTTCTGTAAATATCTTAAAAATTAATAGTTTTTATTACTACCTTTAAATTATTTCTCAAAATACTACGGTTTAACTTTATCGTTAATAAAGTAAATGTAATGCAGCAATATTATTTGGTTTGATTAGACCATAGATCGTAAGTATCTTCTTATAATTGTAAATAGTCAGAACGGCAAAAAGATAACCAGCAACATTTCTTTCAGCTGAAGTCCATGTACTTTGGTTAGTTGAAGTCTATGCATTTTCGTTTAGTTGAGTGTCGCTTTTTATTGTTAGTTGAAAATTGCATACGTTTTGGTTAGTTGAATTTGAAGGCTACCGTCACATCCTACCATAATATAATACCCCCCCCCCCCCCCAACCTACAAAAACCTGGAAATCAGTTACGGTCTGAGTTAATAATGGGACACATCTCCCGAAACAAACATCTTCAATAATATAAAGTAAGTGCTACTATAGGTAAGTGTAACGATTGACAAGTGTTTTTAGTATTAATTATAGTATAAAGAATTATTCTTGTTTTATAAGAAATCGTTTAATTTGCATCTTTTAACATTGGTGCATTATTTATGGTTTGCCACATTAAAAAAAAAAACATTATTGGGTGACTTTAACCCACCCTACCAACTTCTATATTTTTCATATAAAGTGTTTCATAAATTGCTTCATAAACAAAAGAAGTTTATTTCATGTTAGAAACCAAAAATTGTATTTCAATTTTTTAAAATGCAAAACTTAACTTTAAGATATTAACACAGGTGAAACTCTAGACATTGTTTTTTTAAAAACAACACTTTTTCTACCATATCAGTGGCACCATCTCCAATTTTGTTTAAATTTACATTTTTTAACTAAAAGCACATTATAAACCCCGAAATGTGATTGTAGCTATCAATACCAAAAATGTGTAAAGTACAAACGTGAACTAAATATATAAGTACAGCTTTGATCAGATTTGGTGAAGAAGTTTCTTCTTTACAAAATAGCAATGTTACAAATAGCTACACATTTGTGGTTAGGATAGATTGTTTTTAGAAAAGAGGAAAAACTAAGTTTTCTAACATATGCTACCCAGTTAAATTTTCGAATGACATATTAGTATATTTAGACACCAATGCAGTACACCTATCTCAATAAACATAGTGTTTATAAACTATCATATACTGAAGATAGCAGTATCAAAATTCTGTATGATTAAATTTTTTCTCTTTATATTTATATATAAACTTATTTATTAATTATATATAAATTAATTCTAATCATAAATCTATCATTTTTAAGTTAAAAGTAATTATAAAATTCAACAGTGTTTCAATATTAAAAGCTTCACAACGTTGTGAAATAAAATCGCATAAACATTGTATGAAATCATGTTACTAGATGTAATAAAAATGGACAACTTCCTTACATGTTAGTTTAATCTTGTTATACACATTTAAACCTTGTTGTTAAGTCAAAGCCTATTTAAATGCAATCTTTAGTGAAGGTATAATATTTTTAACCAAATTTAACCTAGTCAGATACTTTGTAGCTACAAAGAATAATGTGATATAGTAGAATTTAGTGCTCTGTTATATTGAGAACTTCGAATATAAGTAATTTTGTGTGTCTTTAAAAATGTATAGAATGATTTTTTTAGTAACATGCACACACAAAAATCAGATAAAAGCAACATTTGATCAAGTATTACTAAACATCTGTGTCTAGAATGTATTTATCTCTATATCACTTATACCTCCCCAAAATGATGACATGCTCCATTTCAAAAATTGCTGTATCTAACAAATGAGTGGTTTGTTCGAATCAATCTTCCCAGTACCTTCTTACCTACAACAGCCAACGTCAGATACACAGTTTTGCAGCTAAAATTCACATGCGTCCTAGTGTAAAAGAGCTTGAGTCGTCGTTTTGACGATACATAACTGATTGTGTGACTTTTTTATGTTTGTGTTCTCTTGACATTACTTAGTAATTTACTCATATAGGCCGAGTTTTTGTTACTTTTTGTAGTGGTTTTCCGTTGTTGAGTATTGTGGCTAGATTTATAATTGAGACGAGAAAATTGACAATGAGTATGATCGTAGAGACTCTCAATAAGACAATATCTCGAAGAATCTAGTGATGAGGAGTTTTGTGAACTTGCCTCCATCTTAAATAGGTGTGCTAATAACAGCAAAGATGAAAGTGTAGTAGAAGATAATCATGTCAAATATACGGACTCGGGGACTATACAGATGCTGACGCAACTTACCATCCTGGAGTTGGAGCCACGAGTGAATCATCAAGAGTGATACTGAGTAACGACTACGCAGGAACAAAAACCACCGCAGAGAACTTACACCAATGGAGTTAACTGAGCACAAATGCCATCCCATCTTAAAATGTCCAATATGCGGGAAACGCATGATCACAAATTTCTGAGTTACTTGGAATTCCAGCCTACCCCACCGTTTCATGTATTATTTTTGTCTAACAACCATCAGAAGAATGACTATTAGCTACTGTGTTCACTGCAACCACCCATTATGTGGACAACACCGAGCAATGTGCTGTGTAGAATGTGACAGCAAGTAAAACAGCTAGTTTGCTATAGATATGCTAATTTTCAATTATCCACTAAGGTCATAAGCGAAATTAAAAATTCTTTCATTTTACTAAAAATGTGTTCTATAACCCATTCACTTGTTACATTCTGTGTTTTTTTATTTTGTAAATAAAATATGTCTAACATCAATTTTTTTAAACTTTTTTAAACATTTTCATTACACTATTCTATTAAAACATAGTCATGGTAATCAATATTTTTCTTCCTACAAATAGAATTCATAGCTACTACAATATTAACATTATAACAATATTAACACATTAATAAAAAAAACAATATTTTGACAAATAAAAAAAACAAAAATTGGAGTCAAATTGACGATACATAAGTAATCGTGTAACAAAATGTAGACATAAGTAAGCTAAGGTTAAGAAAGATACAAACAATAAAATAAGAAATGCTATAAAATCATATGCTAATAATAAAAAAAATATTATGTTGATTACAACAAGCAACATTAAAAAATAGATACAGAGTATCCAGTTAGGATAATAAGTTTGGTTATAAAATAGCTTTTGTAGATAAAATAGAAAGATTCCAAAATTGAAAAAGTGGTCTCTATTTCATCTATTTTGGAAAAACAAATGTCACATTTTCAAATACTATCAAAAGGTTAAAAAAAAATACATGTTGAGTAAAAACAAGTAATTTTTTGAAGAATAAATTTTCGAAGTAACAAAACTTAAAGGTTTAAATCATGCAAAAACTATATTAATGTTTTAAATGAGGTTAATCTAACCTAGCTTATCAATATTAAAAATATTCTAACTTTTAATAAAATGGTTCTGACCAGATGCAAGTCACTTCAATAGCATACAAGTTTTAAATTATGCAAAATGCAATTTATTTTATAAATATATAAATGCACAAGGTTATTTATTAAGATGCAAGTTATCATTTTAGTATAATGAAATGAAAATTATTGAGATAGTTAATTAAAATCTAATAATTATACATGTAAACCATAGTGATGTTTATAAATAAAAAACAAATTGAATAAATTTGAATCATTACATAAATTTTAAACATCACGTACTACTATATAGAAATTAGAGTAACATGAAATGTTGGCATATATAAATGCATAGTTTAGTGTAATTATTCTCACGTGTGAATTTTTGGCTAATAATTCATATTTTTATCTACATTAGCTATAGTAGACATTTCTTCATGTATTAAGATATATAACAAGATATACGAAATACATAGACATTTCCAGAATTAAGGGTATTTATTTATCATTTTCATAATTTTTACTTATTTATTACCTCATACAAATACTGTAAAAAAATGAATGGTGAATAATAATATTAATTTCTTGTAGTTGTGAATATACTTAAACATGGTTTTAGTAGAAAATCATAATTAACATGATAGATATTTTTAAATCCCAGTGTGTTAAGAGTAAGTAAACTAATAGGTTTATTGAACTCGCTAAAACAAAACCAACAAATGTTACAATTTGTGAGCTTTTTTATTTTTTAAAACCAAGTTTACTCTAACTGAATATTTTGTAGCTACATTGTAGAATGATTTTATTTCATTTGTTCAAGAAGTAATTTTCGAAGAATTACTTAACCATTATACCACATTACTATATAGCAAAATTAGAATAGGTTTGATTGCTATATAATTAAATTTCCTAAGATCAACATTAACAAATGTACAGCAGATGAATGAAAATAGGCCTGTATTTTTCATATATGTCTCTTAACAGAATAAGTGTAAACATTTTTGTAGATACAGAAGGCATTATTTACATAACAGTAGTTTTCTCCATACTGTTTCATATAAATTAGTACAATTTATATTATTATTACATCTTTATTTTAGTTATGATATATTATTTTCATATTGAAGATTATAATAATTAAATAAATACATACAACAATCAGATGTTTAAAAAAACATTAAAAAATTATATTAGTGATAGTTTTAGATACTCTACAGGTATATGAATTTACATGAAAACATGTTATCACTGGTTCTAAATTAATAAATTTCCTTAACACTGTGAACTAATTTTATCTTTTACAAGTACTTACATTTTTCAGAAGTGTTGTGAAAAAATTGGAAAAAACCATTTCTGAAAATGATTACCCTATGATCGAAATGTATATCAGATAACTAGTAAAATTTAAAATTTTTGTATTGTGACTGGTGCTAAAATTTTACAAGTTATTTCAACGTCTGTATTTCTCAGGGTATATTACATTGTATAATTAAAAAACATAATATGAAAACAAAATCATTTTGGGTTTTTTATGCCTTTTAGCACCACATTATTTTTTTATATAATTATAATAAAAACAGCACAATAAAAATAGGTCTGGTTGTTTAAAAACAGAAAAAATGAGAGAGAATGTAAAAACACACCTCTTTTAATATAATATTACTGTTGAAAGTGATTTTTTTTTTTTAACCACGCCTTAACAGGATACTTTTTTGCTATACTGTAAAATACCATATAATTACATATTGTAGTATAAAACAATGTTAAAACATTCAGTTTGTATATTTTCATTTGTATTAGAGCAATTAGGTTAGGTTTGTAATTTTCAACATTGAAGTACTATTTATGGTTTGAAATGTTCCTTGGCTTTAAAAAAAATGTTTCTACTAATATCACTTAGCAAAAAACCACTACTCACTAATATTTTTCAGCAAACTGTTCAGCAGACATGTTTAGCTCTAGATCAGTGCATTGTTCAATGTTGTGAATCACGGACAAGAATGTTACTCAGATCTGTTATATTTTTGCGTGTCTGTGGTGTTTTGTGTTCTGTGATGTACCATTGTTTATAGAGTAGTTGCTAATTATGCAATTATGTGTTTGAATATGCTGTTGTCTATATTCAATATAGTGAGTGTTTTATCATTTAGAATGTGTTGTGGTTGGTTTTTATGGTGATTGTATATCTTGAAGTTTTCTGTTGTGTTTAGTTTGATATTTTTTTTAATGAACTTATAGATTTGTGTCAATGTTGGTGAATGTGTGCAGCATGTTCTGTATGTGAACTGAAAAATTGTATTTGGGCTGTGATTTTATGCCTTTTATGTGTTACTTGTATCGTGCAGTGATGTTTCTCCCTGTATGTAAAGATAAAGCAGTCATTACAGGTAATCTTTTATACTGATGCCCAGTCATTTTTATGTTGTGTAGATGTTTTTTGGTTGTGTCAGATGTATAAAAGACAACTTTGAATTTGAGTTTTTGGAATAACGGAGTTATTTCTTGTGATTAATGTTATGTACTATTGTTTTTATGTTGTTTTACTGTTGTTTTTTGTTGTGTGTGTGTGTTGTTTTTTGTTTATATGTTGCCTTTCAAGATGTGTTTGTATCCATTTTTATGAGCTATGTTATTTTATCGTGTTTAGTTCGTTTATTCTCTCTTTGTTGTTAATGGGCATTCTGATTAGTGTGTTTATGTCGTATGGGGGTGGTTGGAAGTGTTGTGTATATTGTTGATGGTGATTGGCTTTTGGTATATTTTAAATATGTTTGTTGTTTGTTTTGTAATTGTGAAATCTGAAAGTTGTTTGTGTTCTGTTTCTTTTTCAATATGAGGTTTACATTGTTGAATATTTTGTTTTATGTATTTGTGGAAGATAATTATCTGTCTTTTGTTGCTTTTATACAAGATTATAATGCTATCTACAAATCTGTGCTCGTATACTATTTTATGGCCATATCTGTTTATTAGATTTAGGTCTACATCGTTTTTAGGTAGTTGTAATTATTAAATGTGGTGTTATTTCTTATTTTGTCAAGGTATTTTGTGAGTTTTTTGTGAAGGTGATGATGTGTTGTTTGAGATAATACCTTCCCTTAGTATAAGGATGTCCTAGCCCTTAGTGTTCCTGCTTGATCTATTGCTGGGTTTTTTTAGCATGGTTTCTTTCTTGGGAGATATTGCCATTCTGCTTCTGTTAAACACTTAGCATACTGTTTCATTTCACTATTTCCTGATTTTCCATGTAAAGAGCTTATTAACTTGATACATGGACAACCTATCCTGATATTGTCTAATGTGTTAGGATTACTAACCGCATGAGCATGTGAGAGAGGCAGCTCGCTAGAGGATGGCTGTCACTTGGGCTGGGAGGACTCTGGGGGCTAAAATAAAGAGTTTTTGGATCTTTTCCGTTATACGTATACCACTATTTAAATATATTGAATAATACATTTTAACCATTGTTTGGTATAAATAACGGAACATGTTTTAAAACATGTTTTCCTTATTTTGAACCTTTAGAACCGGCTTTCTTATCTGTAAAGCGGTTTTCTTATCTGTAATCTGGCAGTCGTCAGTTTGTTTGCGAGACATAATGAACTTTCTTCGATTGGCCGATCTATACAAAACTGAAGAAGATGCGATACATTTTTTCCAAGGTAAATCTGTTTTGCATAATCCTGGGAAATGTGTGCGTGGACACGACATGGTCCTTAACGTGAATTCGTGTAAATGGGTATGTTCTAAACGTGAGTGCCGTGAGTACAACGTGAAACTGCCATTTGGTGTTACTTTTTATCTATTGTTGGTCCAGGAAATTAACAACAATTGAATTTTGTGAGCACGAACTAGAAATCAATCATAACACAACTGTAGATTGGTGTAACTATATGCGTGAAGTATGTGCAGACAATTTGTTACGCAACCCTATTCAAATTGGAGGACCTAACACAACTGTGGAAATTGATGAAAGTTTATTTTCGCGTCGTAAAAATAATGTTGGTCGTGTACTTCAACAACAATGGGTATTTGGAGGAGTTTGTCGTGAAAGTCGTGAGTGTTTTTTAGTTGCCGTTCCTGAACGTTCCGCTACTCAACTTTTGACCATAATTAAGGAATACATTAGGCCGGGGACAACAATTATATCTGACGAGTGGCGAGCCTATAATAGCATTTACAGGTTAGGCTATGAACATTATACGGTGAACCATACGTATAATTTTGTTGATCCCGAAAGTGGTGCTCACACACAAACAATTGAGAGTACTTGGCGTCTGGCTAAACAACGAAATAAAAACCAGTGCGGGACCAGACGCACGTTGTTAGATTCTTACCTGTGCGAGTTCATGTGGCGGCGGCGACACGCAGGAAAGGACTTGTTTGAGGAAATACTGCGTAATATCGCCGAGTATTGGCCACCTTCATCAACATAATAAGGTAACTTACTTACATAAATATAATACTTATAATGAAAAAGCATATTATTCGACATTAAATAGTGGTATACGTATAACGGAAAAGATCCGAGTTTTTGTCATTATACCTCTGAGGAGGGTTACTTGGTAACCAAGATGTACTAACTTACCTAACGGTAAAAATAACATTTTTGTAGTTAGAGGGTTTTGAGTATTATTTATTGGTATTTCCAAAACTTTTGTTTGACAGGTGGAAATTGTCAACAACAGTACACATCAGCCAGTATTTCTATCCTGTTTACCATAAATACAGAGGAGTACAACAGCAATCTGAAATGTCTACCCATATTTTTCTGATTTAACTTATGCAGCGGGCCTTGCTTAAAACACTTTACAAAACGAGGTTTGACTTTATACACTGAGATATACAGTATACCCAAATTGTTCACTATTAGGAAGTTACCTTGTGTTGCTAAAGGCTACATTTATTTTCCTTCTTTTATAACAAACTACCTTCCGTATTGACGATAATGTATATTACTCAATCTATTGTGACAAAAAAATGCACCTTAGCTAACTTCTTTACTTTACATTCATTTTGTTGATATAGCAAACTTAATTTTTTTTTTATAACCTAAACTATCTCAACTGGATTCCTTGTAGCTACATTTTAATAAAGCTTTATGATTATACGGAATAAAAACATAGTGTGATGATTAGTCAAGAATTTCTTGAAAAAAGGAATGTGTTTTCTGAAGTAAGGTCTGTTTTATGGCATTATTTAAGGCAGGTTTTAACCACTATATTATCATTCCAATATTTAAAGTAACTTTATCCTTCTTTAGAATGTATAGCTCAATATGTAAAAGCGAAAAAAAAACTAAGGTGATTTTTTGTTTGGTTTAGAATGTATTTTTAAGGAAAATGTGTGAAAAGGAAAACAATAGAAAATGGTGTAGTAACGGTGATATTTTTACAATGTGCCTTGACAGCGAGTTTTAAAAATTTCATTAATTCAATTATATTATTTTTGCCTAGTAGGATATTAAGGTCCAGTTGGTCAACATTAATTTATAATTAGGTAATATCAACTAATGATACAATTAAGACAAGAACTAAACAGCAGACTATTTGCTCTCTTACAGCCTAATAGTGAAGTTGTATTTTATCAACACTGATAACCATTCATTAGGTAGTGTCAGATATGATAACCTTTTTATCCCATATGACTAACTTAGCATTGTTTATAAACAAATTTTTATCAACTGTACACCTATGTTTTTAATTATACAATGTTTTCACTATGTATATTTATGAATAATTTAAACTCATTCGATCACTATATGTTAAATAGATTACATTATACTAGTAATTAGTAGAAGTATAACAGATTTAATTTTTAAACAAATATGACAATTATATATATAAAGATGAAATCTAACCAGCTTATGTATAAAAATGCTAAACAAACAATTAACAGTATAACTGACATCTTTATGAATGGAACTGCAAAGAAGATAATACTTAACAATATGTTAACTTACTCCAATTTTTTTCTCACCATGAATTTAAGAAATATATACTTCAAAAAAAAATATGTTATTTTAGATGTCGCAAACCATAAATAATGCGTACAAATGTTGATAATTATCAACTTGAAACATAACCTCAATGTTGAAACAAGTAAATACAAATATTTTTTTCACGAATTGTTATTCTGTTGTATAATAATAGAGCTATACTGAAATAAATTTACAAAATATCCCATTGAGATAAAATTGTTATAAAAGTAAGAAAAATTACGTTATTTTACTCCCTAAAGTAAACCATACTCACATTTAGTGGAGTAAGCTCGTTTTTCAACAAAATAAGTAAATCTAAATGCCTGGGTATGTGATTAATTTTACATTGAAAAACCTAATTTTTTTAGCTATGTAGTAATATATTTTACTATAATACTTCTTTATTAAATATGCTCTGAGTTCATATAGCATTGCAAATAAACATATCCCATTTTGCCACATTTTATGGCCTATACTTAAACTCATATTTTTTACAACCAAACTTATTATAAATTTGAAATTATTAATATACTCATCTTCATTTCTGTTAGGAATATTTCTATATGTTTGAGTACATTTTTCTGCCATTCCTAACTTTTCAATATTCTCTTTTGTTCGGAACAACAAAAGAGAATATTGAAAAGTTAGGAATGGCAAACAAATGTACTCAAACATATAAACTTATTATATTATAGGTGGTATGTTGTAATATAATATTACTGTTTTACAAATAAACATTAATCTTTTACTGTGTAATGTGTGTTAGTGCATTTGAGATTATGTCTCAAATTGTTTCCAAATTTTGTGATGGTTAAAATTACTGACTTTTTGCTCAGAATGTATTTTTAGTATCATATAATAAAAGGAAAAATTGGACTAAGTTAATACTTTGTCAAATATTATTCAGAAATGTGATACTTAAAATGAATAAACCATTAAATATACCTACGCTTTATCAACTAAAATTGATGACCATTTTAAACGTCAAATTACCAGCAATGGAGTTCTTACAATTAGGTATTTCTAAATATATAACAGACGAAACAATGCCATCATACCAAATCAGAATAATATTGAACAAAAATAAAAATTTCAAGATGTAAAGAATGTAAAAATTAAAATTAAACTAATATTTCATAACTAAGATTACAAACTAAACTTATACAACAATTTTTAAAATGATGTCTATTGAATAATATATATATGTGTGTGTGTGTACATTAAATGAGATTACAAAGACAATTCGAATTGCATATCAGTATATTTTTGTATTAGCTAATTATAAAATTAACAAAACATAAATAATATATAAACTATGGGAAATTATTGCACAATCAAGTGAATACTTTAAAACCTACTTGCTGACGTGTTTCGAAACAATCGTTTCATTTACACAGCTGATACTCTACTGGCAACGATCGCACAAGGCAAAAGGTTGCGGGCATTTGATTATTTATAAGTATATAGAGGGTGAGTTAGCCTGGTTGTACTATATAATAGAAAAGAGTGTTGAATTCAAAGTGTGCGTAAAGATATATAATTTTTCTGTTCTGTGATGTTTGTATAATTCATATTTTCCTATATTTGATATGGAGAATATTCAAATTAGTATGAATGTTCTTGTGTGTGTGTTTCGTGTTTTGTATATGTGTTGGATTTTGGATTTATGATATTATGTCTTTGATGTGTTCTTTGAAACATGTGTTGAATTATTTCCGGTTTGATAAATGCAGAAGCTAGGATAGTCGCTACTGTATATACTGGATAGATTATATTTGTCTGTATGTTGTTGAAAGGGTTGTATGTGTTTTCTTAAAGTGTTTATTGTCTTATATGATATTTGGTAATTGAGTTTTTTTAAAAGTGAAAGCAAGTTTGTGTGAGAAGTGAGGAATATGTATTTACTGTTTTAGTATGGTTTGTCATCATGGGTGTTTGATGCTGTTGTTTATGTTTAATTTTCTTGAGTATGTTATCAATAAGTGTATGTTGATATCAGTTTTGTTGAAAGTAAGTTCTAAAGTATTCACTTAGTTACGCAATAAAGAACTTCTAAACTATTCACATAGTTAAGCAATGATTACTTACAGTTTAATCAGTGAATACAAAATGATTACAACAAACCACTTTGTTTTTTTGTTTTGTTTTTTTTATTTTTGAGATAACACTTCCTTGCTTCTAGGGTTTTCAGTGTATTTGGCAAATCCTTGAAATACATTTTACCAACAAAAAATTAACTCTTTGCTCAAATGTTAATATCTATCTTTGTAATTTAATATTTTTAAACTTAGTATTCATTGTATTCACAGAAAATTCACTTTTTAGTTCACAATATAGGTATAGTATAGAGTTCACAGGAAAAATTCTTACATTTAATAGTTTATAAGGATCTTGACCCATATTTCTATTATTTTAAAAATATATTTGCTTTTAAATATTGTTTGGTATTTAAATATATATCAATTACACTTTAATGTACTTAAACAAGAATCTTACTTGTTATATATGCCAGTCAACTTCTCAGAACTATTAAATTTGTCTTCATATTTTTAAGCTTATTCAGATACTAGCCCTTATTCTGAGGCTAGCACCAGAATAAGCTGGTAAATGAGAACACATAATTAATAGTTCTTGAAAGTCGACTCGCATATATACCAAGTAAGATTCTTGTTTAAGTACATTAAAATGTAAGTGATAAATGAATACTAGAAAACAGGTGTCGCAAAGAAAAAAAAAAAAAAATATATATATATATATATATATATATATATATATATATATATATATATATATATACAGTGGAACTTGGAAAATTCGGTAATTAGTCCGACGTGCGACTACCGCTATTTTCGTTAATTTTTTTTACTTTTCTTATGTATTTTTATGTCCTAGACACGAATCCAACATTATTTTTTGTCGCTGATACCGTTTTTTTAAAATATACTTAAAAAACATAACCTTTATTGATGTACATTCCGACGTGCTACTACCGCTGTTCCGACGTGCGACTCCTGCTATTTTCGTTAATTTTTTTAAATTTTCTTATGTATTTTTACGTCCTAGACACGAATCAAACATTAATTATTGTCGCTGACGCTGTTTTTTTTAAATATACTTAAAAAACATAACCTTTATTGATGTACGTTCAGACGAATCCAACATTATTTTTTGTCGTATATACCTACGAAGTATCCAGTCAGGATAGATTTGGTTATAATTATATTCAATTTTACTATATACCTATATTGAAATATACATACAAAGTAATCAGTCAGCATAGATTTGGTTATAGTTTTATACAACATTACTATATACCTACATTAAAATATACCTATGAAGTATCAAGTTAGGATAGATTTGGTTATAATTTAATAAAAACAGATAGTAATTCTGAATAAAATTATTACCAAATCTATCCTGACTGGATACTTTGTAGGTATATTTAATGTAGGTATATAGTAATGTATAAAATTACAGATCTAGATGTAGTGCAGTGCGTTGTAGCTACTGCGCGCTCGGTTCACGCTATAGGCCTACATGTCATTACAATTTAACATTGTGAAATAAAGTAACTTTCACAAAAATAATTAAAAATGTAAGGAACGTACATGTGTAAAAACGTGAAAATACATAAGAAAAGTAAAAACAAATTCACGAAATTAGCGTTAGTCGTACGTCAATAAAGGTTAGTTTGGGTTATACTTTTTTAAGTATATTTTTAAAAAAAAGGCATCGGCGACAAAAAATAATGTTGGATTCGTGTCTAGGACATAAAAATACATAAGAAAAGTAAAAAAATTTCACGAAAATAATGTCGCACGTCAGAATAATTACCGAAAATTCAAATCTCTAGGAATCATTAAAAAAAAATTTAATCTTCCAAAAATTTGAATTAAACAATTCGAATATAAAAACCTTCTTCTTTCTCGGATATGATGCTTTTGCCACACTTGGTATGGATATTTCCTCTGACACGTCATCCTCGTCACCAAATACGTCGTTTCCATCATCGTGTACTTCTGAATTCAATTCGCCAGACACTGCAAACACTCACTAAGTCTTCATATGAAATGGCAGGGTCTGAAACCACAACCTTCCAGCCGTCAACAGAATATCCTGAGTCAGTCACAGTTTTGTCGGAAACTCCACTTCTCAGTGTCTTTAATCCAAAAGCTTGTTTTATTTTAAACCAATTTTTAATGGTTTTCTTCTGTCACTTGGTCGCAACCTTATTTGCACATTCGTGAGGTATGTCCAGTTTAATTTTTAATGCACTAAAATTTCTTGTGAGAATGTTCTTAACGAGAATACCCCTCTAGAATTGTTTGAGATTTTTTATAATACCTCGGTCCATTGGCTGTACTAGTGGCGTCATGTCATGTTGGCTGGGAAAAAACAACATTCACATTTTCTATTGGTGGTGCCCTTTTATGAGCCATACAATTGTCAATGAACAAAATAACTTCACGATTTGGTATTCTCTTTATATTGAGATTTAAAAGCCAATCCTCAAAGAGATCACTAGTCATCCTAGCTTTTGTCCTAGAAGAATACTTTACTGGTTTTGATTTTACCATTTTGAAACAAAGCTGTTTAGCAGTTGGAGGGATAAAGCGGGAGATCCCCTCACAGTGGAGTTGTAATCACGCCCCGCTCACCCGGCCAACATTCCTGAAAGCCTTATGTGCCTTGAATCACAAAAAATATAAACTATGTCTCTATTGGAAACAAATGTCTGAATTAACCAGCTAAAATTGGAATTAACCTTGATTTTTCAATATTGTATAGATACATAATGCTAGGAACCAGACAAAAAATTTGAATTAATGATGAATTCGAATTTATTCAAGTTTCACTATATATCATTGTTTAAGTGCTTTTATGTGTTTCTATTTCAAGACTACAGAGTGGACTCTTACCAAGGTAAGTCTGTCAGTCTCCTAGTCCAAAAAATCTAAATAATCTTTACCAACCAAAACTAACCTATAAATATATATATATATATATATATATATATATATATATATATATATATATATATATATATATATATTTAACGTTATCCATTGTTTTTCCGTTGCACTGACTTTATGAAGTTAATATATTACTATGTAAGTAATTTTATCCACCATTAAGTGCAATAATTTTACCTTGAGTGATGAGGCACCTTTCGGTCAATTGACCATTGTCGAATCACTGATGTTTTTCTGTTGTGGATGTTCGGTCTATGAAGTTGGTGTTTGTTGTATTATGTTCTTCAAATCTTATTTTAAATGTTCTGGTTGTTTTTCCAATGTAAAAAGCGTTACAGTTGTTGCATGTGATTTTGTAAATTCCTGATAGGTTATGTTTTTCTGAATTTGTTATGTGGTTTGTGTTATTAAGATATTTTATTATTTTGTTGTTTGGTTTGTAAGTTGGAGTGTAGTATTCTTTGTATATATTTGTATATATTTGTTATTTTTTCTATTTTGTTATTGGTGTATTTATATTTTAGGTAGATTTTTTTATTTTCATTATTTTCGTGTTCCGGTTGTAGTGTTGTGTTGAGGTTAGGTTTTTTTGTGAATTTATTGTATATATTTTTTATAATGTGTTTGTTGTATCCATTTTCTATTGCTATTTTTGTAATGTTATCTAATTCTTCATTTAATTTTTGTTTGTTATCCTGTGTGTATTTTATTGCTTTATTTATCATGTTAACAACTGTAACGCTTTTTACATTGGAAAAACAACCAGAACATTTAAAATAAGATTTGAAGAACATTATAGAGCATTCAAAAACAAAAATTCTAAAGTATCAAATGTTGCAGCACACCTAATATCCCATAAACACGAAATAACAAATTACGAAAATAACCTAACCATACTGGAAATAAATAACAACCCAATAGAACTAAACTCACTAGAAAAATACCACATTTATAAAAACTTACACAACAACTTAATGAATCTACAAACAACATATACAGAAGACATACTATATAGAAATATCATACACACAGATCAAGAAAAAGTGCGCGTAACGTCAACAAACACCAACTTCACAGACCGAACATCCACAACAGAAAAACATCAGTGATTCGACAATGGTCAATTGACCGAAAGGTGCCTCATCACTCAAGGTAAAATTATTGCACTTAATGGTGGATAAAATTACTTACATAGTAATATATTAACTTCATATATATATATATATATATATATATATATATATATATATATATATATATATATATATATATATATATGAAGTTAATATATTACTATTGTAAGTAATTTTATCCACCATTAAGTGCAATAATTTTACCTTGAGTGATGAGGCACCTTTCGGTCACTTGACCATTGTCGAATCACTCAAGGTAAAATTATTGCACTTAATGGTGGATAAAATTACTTATAATAGTAATATATTAACTTCATAAAGTCAGTGCAACGGAAAAACAATGGATAACGTAAAATATCAAGAATATATATATATATATATATATATATATATATATATATATATATATATATATATATATATATAATTTATTTTTGTTTTTTCGCTTTACGCTTGTATTACCTTATCACTTATACTATAATGTACTTAAACAAGACTCTTACTTGCTATATATGCGAGTTAACTTTCTCTCGAGGATTTTAATTACGTGTCCTCATTTTCAAGCATCAACTGAGGCATTATTACTGTAGGCCAGGCCCTACCGTTGCTTTGGTTACTATTATTTCATTTTTGCATAGCTTTTGTTTCAATTTGTTTATATACATGTGTGTATATATATATATATATATATATATATATATATATATATATGATGTTAATATATTACTATTGTAAGTAATTTTTCGAACATTAAGTGCAATGATTCATTAAGTGCAAGGTAATCAGTGATTCGACAATGGTCAAGTGACCGAAAGGCGCCTCACACAAGGTAAAATCATTGCACTTAATGGTGGAAAAATTACTTACAATAGTAATATATTAACTTCATAAAGTCAGTGCAACGGAAAAAAAATGGATAACGTGTGTGTGTGTGAATCTTACTTGATATATTTGCAAGTTGGCTTTCGAGAGCTATAGTATAGTGCAATCATTTTCGAGCAATAGAAGACTGCAATATTGTTGAAGTTTATATTTGGCTAGGCTTGCATTAAAGATGTTTGGTTTAATATAAGCTTTAAGATGTGTTTTATATCTGTTTTTTGTACTTGGCTAATGTATAATTCATTACAGACCGGACAGTTACTAGGCGTGGGACATATTTTTCCGAATGGGTCATGTTATTGATTATATTTCCTGTATTTCATTATGTTATGCTGATATAGTTGCTTTTTAGGATTTTTGTTCTTTTGTTTAATGGCATATCCTAAGTATGTTAATGTATACCATTTTTTTTATGTTTTGGGCACTTCAATTTAGTTAGTATTTTTAATTCCATATAATCGTTTTTTTATTATATCCATTTTTTTGGGCTATATTGTATACTATTTGTTTTTCTTTTTCTCTTTCTTTATTTGTTATTGGGATTTTTTAAAAATTATTTAATAGTGAGTTGTAGGCAGTCATTTTATATTATAGTGGATGGTTATAGTGGTTTGACATCACTTTATCGGTTGTTCACTTTTAAATATTGGGTATTGAATGTTATGTGTATTTCTTTCAATTAGGTCTGAGAAATTTATTTTTCCTTCACACTAAATTTTATGTTTCGATGTGTGTTGTTGATTTCTTTAATATGATATCATTTTATTGTTTGATTTTGGGAGATCTCTAATCTATCATCAACATATTGTATCGTTTTTTTAAATTTAAATAAATAAAACTTTTTATTTAAACCATTATGTACATTTCAATTGTGTATCAATTATCTTCGTAGGATATTATTACAAAAATAACTCTATTTGTAGTTAGGAGGTCTTATTAATTTCAATTAATAGATTATGGCACAGTTGCTTCAAGTTGTTATATCTTATCATATTATATATCAAAAACAAAATAAAATTGCTGTATACAACAAAAAAAACAAATTAATTACTAAACTTTTCAAAAAACACTTATATACATTATGTAATATGCTAAAACCATATAATTGGCAAATTAAATATAACCGAATTTGAGAAAAAAAAACTTTCAGAAAAAATAATATAATCAGTAGCACAACATATATTCCATTCCAAATTTATAAACCTCACAAAAACTAATTTTGCACAGAACATAACATATAATAAAACAAATAAGAAAAAAATGTCTCCCTACATAGTAACATTTTAATGCTTTATAAAACACCTAACCACTTCAACAACTCCCCAGTCTCCTAATTCTCGAAAATGAGAGCACTGTATTAAAGTCTTGAAAATTTACTCGAAAATATATCAAATCGGATTCTAGTTTAAGTACATTAAAGCTAAAGTGGTGTACTTTTATATAAAGTAATACTATAAGTAAATATTACAACACTATGTGAATACTTTAGAGCTTACTTGCTGAAGCGATTTGAGAAAATCGTTTTAATGATGAAGCTAACTTCTTTAGAACTTATTAAATGAAACAATCGTTTCGAAACACATCAGCAAGTAAGGTCTAAACTAATAACTTAGTTATGTAATAATTACTTATAGTTTATTCAGTGAGTTAAAGATCATTACAACAAACTACTTTTATAAAGTAATTTATGTAAGCTGTTATGTCCCCTAATCACTACACAAAGGCTTCTAATTATAAAGGCACTATAATAAGCAAAAAACTTTAAATTGAAAAAAATAAATTATTCTTCTATAAGTAATTTATTGCATAATTGAGTACATACTTTAGAACTTATTGCGCTAACGCATTTCGAAACAATCGTTTCATTTACGAAGTTTACGTGACAGCACGTAAGTTCCAAAGTATTCACTCATTTATGCAATAACTACTTATAGTTTGATCAGTGAATTCAAGATGATTATGACAAGCAACTTAAAATTATTCTTGTTAATGTAGAGTTTTTATTTAAACCTTTAGATATTATAAAAGAATAACCTTAAAATACTAATTTCAATACGTTAAAACAATGAAGTTACAGTATACAAAGCACTTGTTATCTAATTGTCTAAAATTAGGTAAAAAATGTATTTAAATTTAACATTACCTACCAAATTTCCAATATAACTACAAATATGAAAATTTTACAAATTGCTACACTTTTGTGGTAAACATAGGTTTTGTTAGAGAAAAGGAAAAATTAAGTAATCAAAGTAAACCCAGCTACCTTTGCAACTGACATATTATTAGTAAATTTGGACTCTAATGCTATAGAACTAACTGTTTAAAAATAGGGTATAAATTGTCGTAAAGTCAAAATATCAGTAATACAATTTTGTACCACAAATTTTCTCTCAGTATTTCATTATATAAACTAACACATTTTCTTTTATAATTAATTTTAATTATAAATCTATAAATTTTACTTTGAATGTAATTACATAATTAATAACTAAATTTTCTATACTATACAAGGTTATGAAATAATGCAACATAAATGTACAAAATCATGTTTCCATATGTAATAAAATTGGACAAGTTACTTATAAGTTAGTTTCATCTTGTTATGCTTATTAAAACATATTTGTTATGGGAAAGTAAATTTAAATAACATTATATAGGTAAAAATATTCAATTATGATAAGTTTAGTTATAAAAAAAGAATTTACTTTCTTTAACTAACTTCTTACATTTTTTAAGAAATTAAGTTTCTCCAAGCCAAATTCTCAAATTGAATGAGTGGCCGCATTGCTACAAGTCTTGTTACAACAAACCTGAAGAAATCTACAATTAACTTATCTTAGCAAACCTTAAGAGTTTTATTCTTAACTAAACTTATTCTAACTTGCTAACAACAGGTTAGAATAATTAGATGTGATAAAATATATCACTTTTCTTTACTTCTGAGAATTGAGCTTATATAGTTTTTCCTGAGTTTAATAAATGTAGGTTATGTTGTATCTTTTTAAAATTTTAATCACTATTTCTGGTCTTCAACTTTTATAATAGTTTTCTTTGCTTAAATGTATTTTCAAGTTATATAGGTAAATCTGAATAATTTATTTATATTGTGATAATATATATTGTATATAACTGACCATCTAAGTTCTTGCTCAGTAATGAACTCCAGGTCTTGGTTCAATAGATATTGACCAATTATTATAATTTCAAACATTAAAAAAATACCATTTCATTTATGTTTTATATAACATCTTTTATAGTTTTCTTTCGTTGTGAATTATTTTTTCCTTTCGATTATGTTTTTCTATCAAGAAATGTTTATTAAATTTGGTAAGGCATATTATGATCTTATACTGTAAATTGTATGTGTTATTAATGTGTTTTTGCATTAGTGGCAAGCAAATTTATCTGTCTCTATACTATTTATACTGTTTAAATAATACTATGTAAATGTGTCTGTTGTGTATAATAAATCCAGATGAAAACCGATTACTCATTGTATAACTTTATCCTTCAATGACTGACTCATCAAAGTTTGTTTGTAGTGTAAAACAACAAATAGGCTGAAAACAGTTAACAATGAATATATGGAGAATATATGGATTATAACTAAAATATCGAAATCTTGTTGCTGTTCATGACGAGTTGGTTGTTAATTCGGTAAAAATATAGTCTTAATGACGTTGGTGTTGAAATTTTTTTTTGTTATTACATTACTTGTTTTAATGTGTAGAACAAGAATATCAACTTTTCTTTCCGCGGAAAATACAAAAAGTTACTTTTCTTCACATTTTAAGTGTTAGGTTGTAATGGCATGTACAGCGTAGAGTCTTATTGATATTGTTAAAATTTTTTTTTTTTTAATTACTCATTTCAATGTGTAGAGCACTAATATAAACTATTTTCCCCGGAAAATACAAAAAGTTAATTTTTCTGCACATTTTTAATGTTAGTCTATAATAGCATGTATAGCGTGAACCGGCCGCGCAGTAGCTACAGCGCACTGTCAGTTTATTTTAATACTAAACTTAAAGTATAAAAATTTAACTTTTGATTATAATTGTATACAACATTACTATATTAAAATATACCTACGAAGTATCCAGTCAGGATAGATTTGGTTATAATTTTACTCAATATTACTATCTACCTATATTAGAATATACCTACGAATTATCCAGTCAGGATAGATTTGGTAATAATTTTATTTAACATTACTATCTACCTCTATTAAAGTATACCTACAAAGTATTAAGTCAGGATAGATTTGGTTGTAATTTTCTGCATCGGCAATAAGCTTAAATATTTACCAAAATGACAACCAAATCTATCCTGACTAAATACTTCGTAGGTATACTTTAATACAGGTAGATAGTAATGTTAAATAAAATTATTACCAAATCTATCCTGCTGGATACTTCGTAGGTATATTTTAATATAGGTAGATAACAATATTGAATAAAATTATAACCAAATCTATCCTGACTGGATACTTCGTAGTTATATTTTAATATAGGTATATAGTAATGTTGTATAAAATTACAAATCTAGACGTAGTGCAGTGCGCTGTAGCTACTGAGCACCCGGTTAACGCTATAGGCCTACATGCCTATACAACTTAACATTAAAAATGTGAAAAAGTCACTTTCCGTACTTTCCACAAAAAAAAAGTTGATATTCGTGTTGTACACATTAAAATGAGTATTATAATAACAAAAACGAATTTTAACACCAACATCATTAAGACTATATTTTTACCATTAATTCTTATTACACTTTTGCTATTACTTGCGACCAGACTTTTTAACTAAAAGTTGTTAAAATGTTAACTTACACTTGGAGGAAACGTCGTAAGACACTTGATGGAAGCGTTTCTCCAAGTATAAGTTAACAATTTAACAACTTTTAGTTAACAAAAAGTCTGGTCGCAAGTAATAACAAAAGTGTAATAAGGATTATAAGTTGTTGAGATATAGCCTTCTGATGATGCTAACTGTGTTACCAAAATGTAGAGTAAGGTTTAATAACTGTGTTTTTCAAATTTAGCTAAGCATTTATAATTTTGAATTATAATTTATGCCACTGTGTTCTATATTTACTTTTGTGTACATTATTATTAGCCTAACAACACAAGTTTTTGAAAAGGCTTCTTTATGACCTATATTAGAAAATATAAATAGTGGTGATGAGTTAGGTAAATATAAAGTTGTAGATAAATTGCTGAAGTTAACCTTGTTAGCAACAAGTATATCAACACTGATTAAAATAATCCACAAACTTTGCTAAAAGGTTAGTCCTTTCTATACCTCACTATAACAAAAGGATTTAACCTAAACCGAAGGTTATGTTCATTTGAACACTCAAAATAAGTATTAAAAATGAGAAACCAGCTGAATATTAAATCAAGGATATTTATTTTATTAGTGCAAGGTTTCGGCAACTAGTTAGTTGCCTTTTAGCCTGAAAACAATATTACATTGGTTTTAATTATGCATGTAAAACAACAGTTTTAAATTATTGTAATAAGTGCACTAGTATTTTATATGCATAATTTAAAGTAAATATACGATCTAAGAAATATGTTTGACTTGATACTTTGTTCACCTTCAACTTGAGCTACTATTTTACACTTATACACATTAAGTTCAGGGAAGTTACGTTCTACGTGGAAAATGGCTCACATATCTCAAAACAGCAGTCTTTCCTTAGACAAAAAGTGTGTAAATGCAACTTAAATGTTTTACTATTTATAAACTTACTTTTGTTTAATGCAACTATAAAATTTTAAATAAAAATATAAATTAATAGTAATAATTCAATTCAAATTTATTAATAATAATATCAATATAAGAACTTACAGAAAAAAATAATAAAATCAGAAAATGAAAAGAAAAATTAACAGAAATTAGTAATAATTTTATATACCAGCTTTGTTACAAGCTACAGCAACACAGTAAGAAAAGTAAAATAGCCTGTATTTTAATTTGTAAATGATTTCAAACTATTTAAAATGGCATAGCTTTCCAGTTCAAAAATATCAATACTTATTTTGACAAACAAAAACACAAATTTGTGTTTTTTGTAATAACAATAACAGTTCTTGCTTAATGTTTTACTGTGTCTTTTGAAAATAATAGCCTACTTAGCGTGGTTGTAACCATAATAAAGACATTACTAATGTTAATTTGAGAGGTTAATTATGATTTCTAAAAGTTTATAAGCTCATCTTTCACTTTTAAAAAAAACGGGATTTTCATAACAAAATTTAAAATGAGGATCAAAGGTTTACTCAAACTTATCAAGTAAATTTAAATCGTAAAAAGGGCAGTAAATAATTAGCTAAATTGCAAAAATATAGGGGTGAAAAATAAATCCAAAATGTATTAAAATTTAAATAATAATTTGGTATTGTTCAATATTCTTTAAATACTATTTATCCAATCTGATTATTATCATAGTGAACGAATGAATAATAAAAAAATATCTGACTGACCAACAATTTAACCATGCCCAGTAGTACCTTTGCTGTTGCAATTATTAAAATTGGTTCAGAATACCTACAAATCTTAACATAACAAACACATAATAGTAAACAATACAAAAAAGGCATACTATAAACCTACCTTGTTTACAAGTAAGACGTCACTTTTGAATTGTACAGTGAATACATAAATATTCAATTTAAGTATATCAGACCTGCACAAAACACAGAAGAAACACAACACTTTTTAAGTCACTACACCCCACAGACACATAACTCAAACTCACTATGAAAGCAATGTCAAGGCTAAAATGAATCACGTGTTTAGGTTACCTTTGGTATTCTACTCATAACAACAAATCTGTATGTACGGAAATCATGGAGGTCCGTATTTTATTTAAACTATTTCGAAATTTCCAAATAATTACGGGAAATGATAACTGTTTGCAAGCGAGCAAACCAAGATGTCGGTCTGGTATGAAACGATACTCCGTGCCAGACAAGAGAGAAGTCTGGGGAATAAGAGAATGAGGGGGCTAGAGATTATGGAACAAGCCAAGTCAATAATCATATCCCCTTTCCTCCCGCCCCTTCCTTTACGTCCCGCCTCTCTTCAATGCGCATACAAACGGCTATCTCACTCTCATATGTATGCCCCTCTTTTTCCATTCCGGTTGTACTACTCATAGAATATACTCGCCTGGACTGGGAAAGGGAAAATTAGTAGGTGGAAGTGACCAAAGAAACGAAATTGCATTTACCTTAAATTTTATAATCCATTTCTCTACAATTCTACAGTTTAAAAATTTAATTACACATTTAGGCTTTTGCTAACAAAATAATGTTAGTGTATTTCAATTCTTCAAAACACTTATTCAATTAACTTATTTATGAAGAAATCATTTTATTTTTT